>MU694902.1:130978-199273 GCA_026770625.1 Nicotiana glauca | reverse complement strand
GTCCGATTCATAAGTTCAAAGTGGAGGCAGAAAGTAATTCACGTCGTGCCGTGACGTTAAATCAAGCGCTTGTTGGGAGGCAACCTAGCTTTATTGCTTTTTTTTTTAATTGTATTATTTTTGTAGTGTCAATTTTTTATTTTCTAGGAGCATGGAAAGCAAAGGTATTGGAAGGATGCAACAGCAAACCAAATGGTTGGAACTAAGTGTGAGGTAACCACACAAAGGACCAAGCTTGGGAGAAGTCTGAGTACCCCATGAGTTGTTAATATTTCGGCCTTTGGCCTACCAGGGAGTTTCTTTTACCCTCTTATTAGTATGGTGTGCATTGGGGATAATGCACAATTTTAAGTGTGGGGTGAGGAGATTGTCTGGGTGACTTTCTATGCTATTTTAGTTGTGTTAGTTTAATTGAATAATTTTTTTATTTTTTTTAAGAAAAAAATAAAAAAAAAGGATTGGACTTTTCCCGACGATGGATCTATTAGATAATCTTCTCGAGGGATTTAAGTCTAAAGAAAAAAAATAAAACAAAAAGATTTTTTTTTTGTTAGGGAGTGTAACAATTACCCATTGGTTTTTCTTTAAACCACGGTTCTTTTCCAAGGATTTTGTTTGAACCGGGTGTAGTTAGTTTTTTTTTAGGAATAGGAGCCATTGTGTTGTGTTTTGAATTGAAGCAATATCTCTTGACTTTGTTATGCCTTGAGAATACTTAGTACTTTGGTTGTGATGCTTAGGCTCATATTTTGACTCTTGTAGAAGTACCTTAAATTGTATGATCTTAACTGCTTTGACTAGAGTGTCTATGAAACCAATCCTGAGTGAGTTATGTGCCATGTGTATGTAAGGATCTATTATATTCTGTGCATTGCATTTGATGCCTAGAACTTGCCTTGTGTGTTTGCAAAGCGAAATAGTAGTTTTGTTCAATCTTGGAAGTGATATAGGCGTTTCTTTGTTGAGCTGGATATGTATATTTTACCCACCTAATTGTTATGTATCTTAGTTAACCTCTTTGAGCCTATAATTCTTTTTCTTTGGCAACCATATTACAAGCCTTACCCATTTGTTTGAATTAACCATCTATTTGAACATTTTCACCTCTCATGAGCACTTGAATTATTATGAACTTTGTAAAAATTAAAGTGTGGGGTGATTGATTTGGCTTTTGAGTGGAAATAATTGAATAAGGAGAAAGGTGCACTGTTTTGAAAAAGGAAGAGTCATATGAATTAAAAACAAAATAGTTGGATTGTTGTGGAAAAAAAATTCCTTGATAAGTGGTGGCTCTTGACGTAAGTATGCTTAAAGAAATATGGGGTAATATACATTGATATGAAGGTGGAGTTTGGTTTGACATAAGTATGGGTTTGAATGTTAAAGTATATGTATTAAAGTGCTTAGGGAGGTGTAGTCACTCTTATATCTAAATGTATCCTACCCGTCCCATAGCCTACATTACAACCAAATAAAGTCCTAATTGATCCTAGATTGAACGAGCTTGATTAGTGGAGTAGTACACTACGGGCAAGCTCATGGTGCATATTTTGTGGCATATGAATGTTATTTCTGAGAGTGAGTGAATTCTTTCTATCTTGAGTTCCTAAGTGTTCGTAAATTTTATTGTGTGGAACTACTCTCTTGTGTGGACACTTGATTCATGAAAGAAAGGTAATGTCAGTGACCTCTATGTTAGAGTAAGTAGGTGAGTTGTGAATAATGCGTGGTACTTGTGAGTCAAATCTTGAGGTGAAGATGTTACGCTTTTGTGCTTAGTCTATTTTAAATACTCTTGGTGTGATGAGTTAGGAGAATTGTTTAAAAAGGCCGTGTCTATAAAAAGTGTAGTTTGATTGCTCGAGGACGAGCAATGGTTTAAGTGTGGGGTGTTGATGATAGGCTATAATTACGTATTTTAGTCGATTATTACACTCTAATTTACTACACTTTAGTTGAGTTTGCGCTTTAATCGCTAGTGTTTTGCACTAACGGTGTGTTTTATGCCTTGTAGGAGTGATTCCGAGCTATATAGATGTTATAGAATGAATTCAAGTGATTTAGAGCTTTGAAGTCTGGGTAAAAGCCCAAGGAATTAAGTCGGGATCGTATTCGGGGATCAACGGATGATAAAACAACAAAACGAAGACTCGAGTAGGCATATTATGCACTGTCTAGTAAAACGCACATAACTTTTTGCTCAGAATTTCATTTGGGCTCCATAATATATAGTTGGAAATCTAACTCAGAGGGCTACAACTTTCATGTTTTACGTTTTCCCAAGTCCTAAATAGAATAAGGAGTAACCGCGATAGGACCGCGGCAGAACACTGCTGCAGATTCTGAAGGCCACTCTGGCTGCAGTCCTGGCGTAACCGCGGTAGGATCGTGGCAGGAAGCGTAAATTTCAAGGACCAAAGTGCAAAAAACGGGATTTTAAGCCCTAAACCCTATATCAAACGAAGGAAGCCGATCAAAAAAAGGGGGGGGGGGACACTACTTTAGGGTTAGACAACACCCTTGGAGGCAAGAACATGCGAGGAGCAAGGCGGAGAATTCTTCTACGAGTTTTTCCTTCCTCTTCCTATTTTTCATTGTTGGTTATGACTTTTAGTATTGTAGTTTTACATACTATTATGAATAGCTAATTTGTTATCTAGAGTTTTGATAGAACCTTTTGTAGGATAAATTCTTGTTATGTTTTTATATAATTGAGCCATAGCTTTTCTCTATTTGTTCAACTACGTTTATATTGTGGTTGGTTGAAGAGATCTCAATTAGCTGTGCCTATTTAGTATGGATAACTAGGGAGAGAGTGCATATTTAGGTAATTGTTAAACAACACCACTCCCAAAGTATATGAGGAATCAATAACCGAGGGTTTAAAGGCGGGATTAGGGATAACGAAGCCTTGGGTGCGATCTGAAGTGAGCTGTATTAAAGTAGCTCGGGAGAGAGCGTCTAGTAAATTGTCGTAATTATTCGGGAGAGATTTACGATAATAAGAGTGCTCATGATCGATAGAGAATACTTAGGCGAAATTATAGAAGACATAGCGGGAAGGATTCCGACAATAGGGGAAATCATAACTCTAGACCTCCTTAATCTTTTCTCTAACCCTCAGTATCGTTAGTTGTTAATTTACTATTTTAATTCGTTAGTTAATTAGTTAAACACAAGAATCTAAATATCTATAAGTTAGGAATTGTTCAAGCTTGTCTTCTTGGTGATAGTGAGCAGATGTAGCTAAACATTAGTTCTTTGTGGGATTCGACTCCGGACTTGTAAACCGGATTATATTTGCAATGATCGCATTGTCCTTTTTATAAGGCATAGTTGGGCGTGATTAGACCCAACAAGAGTGATACTTTTGACATGAATCTAACTCAACGAATAAGCTTAATTAAAGAAAATAATCAAATCCTATATTTTGTCTTATTAGCACCGTGTTGTTTGATATGATTGATAAGCAAAAATAATTATGTGATAAAAATTTAGTATTGCCTTATCCCTTTTTAGTTATTACTCCTGGGATAAATTATTCTGGGATTAAAAAAAAGTATTTGGTATCTTATAATAGCAATCCAAAGATAAGTTATCCTAGGATAACACAGTAAAATTAATAATCTCATAATTTATATAGCATCCCAAACAATCAATAAAAAATAATACGCGAATAATTAATCCCAACTATAACTAATCCTAGCATAAGTAACCTCACCGTAACTTGTCTTCAAGACCCTGAAATTTCTTCTTGTCATATAATAACACGTGAATCATATACTAAGCATTATTATTATTATTATTATTATTATTATTATTATGGAACACAATGTTAAATTGAATGAGACAAGGAATAAAAATAAAAATAAAAATGAAAATGAAAATGAAACACAAATAAAACCCTCGTCAAAATCAGAAAGTCTGTTGGTAAGGGAGCGGTGGTTAAGAATACGACGAGGTTTTTCGGGACTCGGGTATATATTTCCCAACTCTTCAGTTGCTCGACGACGCTTCAGATAATGTAACTACTTTATTTCTATCATTTTTTTCTGTTTTTCCCTTTTGTCTTGTCTTGTCTTGTCTTGTATCTTTTAACGAATTGTAGTTGTTATGGTCACTGTTTGAAGCCTAAAAGAATATTGCTATACATTATAGAAATCATTCTTGTTTCTCTTTTATTTCTAGTAGGAAATATTTTGCTATTCTCCCTCCCCAGTTTCCCTTTTCTTGGAAATATAATTGGTTAATAATTTGCAGGCTGAATTATCTATAGATTTTGGAAGTTGATGTTTTCTTTACTATCAGGGTTTGAACTGACTGTGGAGTTTTGGTACTTCTGTTGAAACAATTGTATATTGAGTTGGTTGCTAATGTTGTGAGATTGAAACATGGATTTTAGTAATGAATCTTTGAGGGTTGATATGGGGGTAACAGTAGGAGCTGGAGATACTACAGATAGTGTATGGGGTTTAAAAAGTGAATCGGGTTATTGCACTCGGTGTTTAAATCTGGAAGCAAAGATAAAGGAAATTGAAAATAGTTGTTCCACTTTGCAGAAGGAGATTGACCAGGAGAGAAAAGGTTTTAAGTTGCTTGAGGTTAAGTATCAAACATTGCGAGTCGAGAAAGTTGCCGTTGAGGATGAGCTTGAGGTGTTGAAGAGAAGGAATCAAGAGCTGGAAGAGCGGATGCGTCAATTTGAGAATAATGGCTGTAATGAGGAGAACGAGGAGGAAGACAAGGTTTTGCAGTTGATGATCGAGAACAATGTCTTGGAATGCGAGAAACGGGTAGCTGAAAGTAATGTTGAGTCTTGGAAATTGAAGTGCAAGGAGTTGGAGTTGGCGGTATTGGAATTGAACAAAAGGTTGGTTTCAAAAGCAGGAGATTATAAAGATTTAAATGCAAAATCTTTCTTCTCTGGTGGAGAAATCCAATCTCTGCAATCTCAAGATTCAGGTAATATCCTTTTGTGTAAACAGTTTTGTTTTAGTAGTTGTAGATACCATTCTAAGAGGTGAATGTTTTAGGTAAATATTTTGCTTTAGAAGATTGAGATGCATATGGTAAAGAAATTTGCTTATTGCTTTTGATGGACAGGAAAATATTTAACAAAGACTCCATGCGTGCAAGCCGAGTGTGTTGGATCAAACAAATCTTTACTATCTGAAAGTGGTAACAGCCGTAGTAACCAAGTGAGGAAGCAATTGATATTTGAAGAAGAAAGAGGGTCAAACAAGAGGATGGCTCCTTCTACCCCAGCTGGTGTAAGGCCTGCAAATGTTGTTGTTATTGACTTAAATGAAAGTGATGATGAAAGAACTATCCGTCCTCTTTGTACATCAATAAATGGAAATGATTATAAAAATTCTCTACCTCTTTGTACACCTCTCACACCAGGATCTAGAATGGCTCGTGATTCACCTTACCCTGGATCAGGGAGCACCTTGTCTAATAATGAATTTCCTTCAGAGAACAATTTAAAGATGACTGACATTGAGCAAGGGGAAGACAATGACATTTTTTGTGTTCCAACTCCAAAAAGAAGAAGAGCTTCAAACTTAATTCCTAGTGATAGTGACGCTGATGATGATAATGTTCCAATTTGCATGCTAAAGACTAGGCATTTTCATGGGAAAAGCTCCAGTGATCATCCCGAAGGCCACTCAACTCAAATTGGTGATTCTAGGGAGGAAGTCAGGAAATCTTCTAGTAGGCGGCGCCTAGTGAAGCTAAGTCAATGTGAAGCAAAAGATGGTGGTGGTAGTGACATCGAAGAAGATGTGTCAGACAGTGAGGGAGAAAGCTTGGGTGGATTTATAGTTAACAGCTCTGACTGTTCTGACAATGGCGACATCTCTAATTCTGAGGGCGCTTTGGGAAGTAATTCTTCTGCAGCTGAAGATTCAATAACTGATTCAGAGCATATATCGGAGAGTGATACAGATTATTGTGAAATAATGTTGAGAATTCGAAGGAACAAAAGTGATAAATTAGAGTGGGAGTTTGAGGGAGACATGCTTGCTGCCTTTGGTAAGGATCCTGAATTATGTATGAGGGCTGTTTGTGTTTTGTATAGGCAGCAAACAGCTGAGGAGAAATGTAGTAAAGAAACGATATTTCAGAATCAAAGAGGTTTCAGCCAGTGTGATGCCTACAGGTATGTGCTTGAATGCAGATACATGCGCATTTCAATGCTTAAACGATGCTGGTCTAGAGGAACAGAAGACTCATTTTAGCACCAGTATCTCCACTTATGTAACTTATCCAAGCTCGTAACGTACATAAGATAAACACATGGTTAAAATGCGTCGGAATTAAAGAGTTTGTCAATATTAGTAATCCTCATCTCTTAAAATTTGAATGTCTTAATTGGAGGTTTAATAATATATTCTCTTATATATCGAGTTGTTAAGCATGATACATTGTGGTTATAATTCCTTGACACCCAAGGTGCTGGACGATGTCATGGACGACCCATGAATCTGTGTCATGGACACATCTCCTTGTTATGGCAGTAGGCCTTGTCTGTCAAAGTCCCAAATACATGAGTTTGAACTCATTAAACTCTTCTGACGTAGTAAATAAGCATTAAGCTCAATTCTATGGGTTGGTCGACTTTGCTCGATCTGAAATCTGCAAACAATTCATAAATCCAAAGTGTAGGTTCTTGAACTATGGAGAACAATTGAGCTCCATCAAGAGCACTTCTTCCCTATTGAAGGGTAAGATCACGATCCTTAGTTTTCCAACCACTTTCTAAGTAGCTAACCTAAGATCTGAGGACAATCCGAGAGAAAAGCCTTGAGCTTTGCATTTTCGAAAGGATGTTGAGTTAGATCTTGAGGTTATCTTGTTCAAAAAGTTGATGCTGGTTAAATTCACGAAGCATATTAAGCTGATAATAAATAGCTTGACGACATATTTGGACTCAGTAACTT
The DNA here is from genome assembly GCA_026770625.1 of Nicotiana glauca. Taxonomy (NCBI): domain Eukaryota; kingdom Viridiplantae; phylum Streptophyta; class Magnoliopsida; order Solanales; family Solanaceae; genus Nicotiana; species Nicotiana glauca. The sequence continues at coordinate 192,329 of MU694902.1, read as the reverse complement.
TGTCGTACTGCAGATAAGTTTTAATACTCTGAGGACTGCCTATGACCATGACTATGCTGATGTATACTAGTCCAGTGATGAGTCTCACATAGATCAAAACGATCAATCATCTATGATTGGGATTGCACGACTGCTATAGCTTTGTCCAAGATGGCATGGTTGTTTCTGACTTAATGAATCAAATGTCATGTTGACCATTCTTTAATGGCTAACGTTTATTATGTAGTTATTATCACTTGGTTTTGCTGATAGAGGGAGAAAGAAACATGTAATATCAAAAGGTTGCACGAATGCTTCCAGGTCCAAGTGGACTAGAGAATGAAATAGTTTCTGGGACTAATTGCCTATGTTAGGCCAGAGGAAAACTTGGGATTAATGATTCCCTGTGAAAAGGATGATTTCAAGGCTGCAAATGTGTAAATATCAGACTTTTTAATATTAGCATTCACATTAAACATCTAAAAGTTCTTCTTTTGACCAGAAAGGGTTGATCTGATTTAATGCTTCTATCAATTGCATTGAAACAATGCTGAATCTGATGTTTGCTTTTTGTATGTTTGGGGGCTAGTTTCATAATTTATACTGCCGTATTACAGGGGAAGCACCTTGGCTGAATTTCTTACGGATGGAGATCCGCAAGGTGACATGAACAAGTCCGTGGAGGAATTGCAAGCATATGATCCCAAGGGTATTGAACTGTGCAGAACTTTAGCGATAAGATACTCCAAGCAGCTATATGCTATCTACAAGAACAAGGAGGATCCGTTTTTCTCAGCTTCCTGACATATTATGTGGTTTTGTTCCTTGCCCCACATAATGGTCTAATATCGGTCTTCCTATCCTTAATGTAGATATGACATCTTTTTGATCAGGAATGTAGATATGACATCTTATCATGTACAGTTCTGTATATACAAGCTAGGTGCTTTTGCTATCAAGAATTTAACAACTACTACTACGCTTCAATCATGAGCAAGTTTGAATCCACTGGCCATGTCGCCTATTTAAGCTCATCTCGATTAAACTAATACAATGTCAGTGTTTGGCCTAATCCAAGCCTTGTATTCCTCCCTGCTTTTTCTTTGTTTCTTTCTTTCTTTCTTTCTTTCTTTGTCAGGGGCAGGGGTTTTCTGAAGGCATTGAGAAGAGACTGCACGTGTAAGCCGATGATGTGCACCTGTTAGAAAGTCAGAGGGATCTTTTCCAAATAAGCTGCAGTAAGGGTGTGTTTGGTACGAAGGAGATTGTCATCCTGAAAAATGAGTGTTTTATCACTTATTTTCCCATGTTTGTGAGTGAGAAACTTTTTTCCGAAAAATATTTTTTAGGGTTTGTTTAGAGAGTTGAGACTATGTTTTAGAAAAATATATTTTTATGCTACTTTCATTACCTCTCCCCCCCCTCCTCCCCCCCCCCAACCCACTTTAAATACCTAACATTTTCATAACTCTATTTTCTTCAAGAATTTAATTATTTTTTTAAAAATTCATACAAACCCAAAAGAGATTAATGTGCTGCTTTACTTGTTCGCTCAAAAGCAACGTTGAAATTGTGCTACGTAACTAAAAAGAAAAGGTGAGGTGGGTGGGTGGGTAGGTGGGGGTTGGTGGGGATGGGAATAGAGTGTAGAAGGTTGAAGAAGAGTTTTGGAAATTGTTTTCTCTTCTCTTGATATGGAAAACATTTTACTCCAATGAGTTTATGAGTAAAATGTTTTCAAAACATTTAAGCCAACAATGGAAAAATTGAAAAATATTTTTTGGAATGTTTTCCGGAAAAATTCTTTGGCTGTTAGATTGACAGTTGTTACTTGTGCAGACCTCTTTCTGCATGATGTAACGTGTAAATATTTGTGTACATTACAAAGAAAATTCTGATATAGAGTCAGTGAGATGATTATAGAACAGGGGAGAAAGCAATAACGTCGGCCAAAAATGCAGATAGGGTCCGAACTCCTGTAGTCGCGGAGGCAAGTAGCCTTTGTGAAATTTTGTGTTCTCCCCACTCCCCAGTATTTGCGCATCCATACACACATGAGTCATGACATATCTCGTAAAATCCTTTGAAGCATTTCTGCCTTAGCCTCCTTCAAAGACATTAACAAACAAAGGAACAAGAAAATCAGGGGCTATTCAAATTCATTGTAAATTTAAATACAGAAGAACAAAGAATGAAGGTGATCACAAGAGCTTCGATCAGAATGGTGGCCGTCCTCTCTCTCCTTTTGGCAGCGGCTTCCCGTCCCTCCGCGGCCGATAACGTTTCTCCTAGCTCAGCTTCTGCTCCCACCAGTAACGCTACTTATGTTTCCTCTTCTAACTATGATGCCATTTGCTTCAACAATTTTATTAGTTTTTGCCAAAAAAATAAAAAATAAAAAAATCAGTGTTTTTGCAATAACTAGTTTCCTACCAAACACTAAGAACTTGAAAAGTTAAAAATCAAACACTAAGAAAGAAAAGTTTCTCGCGTTTGCGAGAACATGAAACTTACTGTTCACAGAGGTTGTTGTAGTTTTTGTAGTTTCAAGAATATTTTTCTCGCGATTGGATTGATGTTTAGTGTGAATCAACAAGGCGAGCATACTCAAGAAAAATTAAACTTGATCGAGCTTGGCCGAGTAAGAAAGATATGAAATTATTCCATTTTCCCTTCTATTGGAAGATGTGAAATATTATAATTTCCTCTTCTTCTTTTTTAATTTCTTCTGGTCCTTCCTTTCTTGTAAAAAGCCCTTTTAGAGTAGAGATGTACATACATTTTGAATTTTTCTTTTTCGAACTTTTCCTACTTAATTTATGTTCCGCGCTCGCTTGTTCCTGAGTGTATTTATTTTTTTATTTCGGAAAATATGATTAGCCTTCATTTCAAGAACAAATAAATGATCCCAGAGCATTATGAATTTTCAAAAACAAGAAAAGCTAAAAAATGGCAGCAAAATTTTTAACCATTTTGCCACCCCTACATACACCAAATATTGTGGCTTTTAGATGTTATGTATAATGGATTAAATAGCAAAGTTGGGCTGTGGCTTCTCTTTCCTTGCATTTACAACGTCTAACCTCATTACGGAACTTTGCACAATTTTACAGCATTAGCTGCATGTCCTACATGAATAGTGATTTAAAGCTAAATACAGTAGATCAATTCTTACGATATACTAATACCTTGCACTTCGGTAAAATAATAAAACGATTCTGATGGTAACGCAAAAGAACATCGATGAAAAAGTGAACATTTTTCGCCAAGATCCCCGATACCTATCGGAAAATAAAAAGTTAAAGAACTTTTCTTGAGAAGCAATAAAGAACTTAAATAATCAAATGATAACTGAGAACACCTCAGGAAAAACTGCTCATTTAAAGTTTTATCAAAATCTCTTCTTCCACCAACGACAGAATTGCCCAAAAACCAACCAAAATTGGTTAGGAAGCAAAGAAGAGTGATTATTTTCTACCAGCTAATCTGTAAGGGTAATCTACCATTGTCAAAACTGCTCCTTTTGCACGTGCAACAATATCCATATTAGAGCACACCCGTGTTCTATCCAGCGTACCTTCATGGCCCAACTAAGCTAAACCAGTGACCATTGCTCGATCCGTAAGAAGAAACCTAATTAACCTGACTATGCTCCTTATGAAGAAGCATATTGGTGGTGTAACATATATTTGACAACTTCGTAAAATGAAATCACAATTCCGACAGAGGGACCAGCACGAGCAACACGAGGTCCTACTCCAGTAAACAGTCCCTTGAGCCCTCCATCCCTGCATTAGTCAGCATGATTTCATTCAGAATCCACTTCATAACCAGAAAAACAAGTGTACAGACATGTATGTCATTCTATTTGAAAAAATTGGCAATCCTGTGAGAACACATGACACAACCGATTGTGAATTTCCACTAACTATACCCTATCCCTTTCCATTTAAAGGAATAACCAAAATTGGAGGGATAACAATAGCTTTATGGCTTTAATATATGCAGTTTTTACGTTATTTTACGTGGTAATAGTTCATTTGACATATTCTCGGAAAGCTGTACCTCCAAATCTCAAGTAGAGTTTGCCTTGTCGTCATTGTCAATGCCCTGGCAGGGTTCCTCTGTAATAAAGAAACGAGGTGGATAAGCAAACCATCAAATATATGGACGAAAAACAAGTCAACTATCACCATGGATCCAAGACAAAGGCAGCACTCTCTAACCTAAGCTAATTTCAAATAATCCCTTTATTTCGTATGAACATGAAATTGCAATTACCCACCTTGGGCCAAAAAAAATTATTAAGTATGCATGGTCATGATATTGTTGAAAACGTTTATACTCTAGAATACAAGTAGAAAGGTAAAAAACAAGTAATTGACAATTACATGGACAGTTACTCCAAAAGTTTAGGACATCAATTAGTTAGCAAATTCACTAAGCTCAAGCCAACTATGAGATTTTCATACCAATTATGCCCTCAAAGTAACCAGAAATGATGCTTGATACAAATGGACAAATCTAAATATCAGTATTATGGAAATGAGGATTTAGACGAAAAACAAACACCTCAATCTGCCTTCTAGTCTTCGCAACATCAAGGGGACATGTTGCAGCAGCAGCAATACTTCCTGCAACAAAACCAGCAGAAATATTTGCCCCGAGGACACCGGCTGCATTAGGTTCATCTCCCATCAGACTAAGAAGTCGCCTTCTTACCTGTAAATAGACTTATGAGAATAACGTTTGAATCAAATTAAATTCACGAACAGATCAGAATGTAAAAAAGAAGAATTGAATCATACTGGTTCAAGAATTGACCAACAAATTGCAGAAAAGGGGACATCACGAGCAAGCTGTGCCCCAAGTCCAGTCCAAAGTACACGATAGCTTTGTACTGCAATAAAAAAAAAACTATATCAACTTCAAACAAAAGATTGCAAGAGCATTCATATTTCAAGAGTGAAAGTAAGAGCCAGAATTTTAGCGTAGAGAAGGAAGGAGCTAGAATGATATGTAAAGGACTTTAAGAAACTCTATATGCTATGTAAAGATTCTACTTTCTGAAGGACCTTGCTTTAGAAAATATTCTTTTATGTGACAAACTTATATACTTCGCAACATACTCACAACATCTCAAACCACTGCCAAGCTATGATTCATTTACTCTTGTTGTAATGTGCTATTGGAGAAGGAACAAACTAACTAGCATCCCACACAGAGATTTAAAGATCATATCCAATGAGCCTAAAATTGGAAGGGACATTTTTAGGAATTTATGCGGATAACACTTTCAGTGTTACAATGGAATCTACATTACTATTCAATTTCACTAAGAAACAAGTTCAGCTATCTCTTTTATATAGCCAGAAAGCAGGAAGTGGAAACATTGACTTACAACCACTGTTGGTGCTAGTTGTGCTCCTGACATTGGCGATAAGCTCAAACAGGGTCTTCCTGACTCCAGCAGGCTTGTCACATTTGTTCATATCCTTAAATGCCTGTATAACAGAAGAAACTTAGTAAAAGAAAGAATCAGAACAGTTGAAAGGAGTGGATCATTCATTTCCTTAGCAACTAAAGAGCTACTGGATCACATAGAATGACACAACTAACAAAATAAGCATCAAAGGCTCACAATGTAAAAGAAATTTCTTTACCACCCCTCCGTGCTTCTTTTACCCCTTTCCTCTCCTTTATACATGGTGGATACATTAAACCTTGACAAAGGAGTTGCGAAATACCTGCATTCGTGTTTTGGCAAGTTCAATAGGATAGCAACTTGTGCAAGCTAAAGACCGTGCCAATGAACCAGCTAACAAAGGAGCATATGGTGTCAAGCATGGGGCATTTTGAGCAGTGAACGCCTCTAACCGGTTGCGAAAAATGTCATAGCAAGGCAAGTAAATCCCAACCTGTTTGAAAAGCATCAGCACAACATTGTGATTATAACATATAGCGTAAACTCAACTTAAATATGCCAAAAAGGGAGTTGTTGGCAAGTTCAAAGTAACTAATAAGATCTATAGACACATACTGTTGGTACAGCCAATGCTAGAGCAGCATTTGTGCCTCTCCAAAGCCTAGAAATACCCTCCTGTGGAAGGACTCCAGTTAGTGTCACGAAAATTTTAAACAAAACAAACTGCAACATGAAACTTCTGAAACAAGCATGAAGCCTTGAGCAATCAAGACAATCTACAGACTTGAGTGTCTGAAAGATAAGTGAGAATAAATATGCCAACCTGCCGAATAATTTTGTAGAAGACATCTAGTGTTCCTTTGTACTGAAAACAATCAGCCGGGCAGATTGATACTGTACCATGAACACCAGCACGGGTGCATGAAGGTGAACACCTCAGATCTGCAAACATCTGAGTGAACAAGCAAATAAGTCAACATTAATTACTCATTACGATATAAGCAAAGATATATAACTTTCCATTCCTCAGAGACCAATGCAGATAAACATTTGAGATAAGAGGGTGCAATAACTTAGAAAAAACACTGTATTTGAGACCCTCTTTTTATCTTTTGTTTTATTCAATAATGGTGGTGTCCGAACCAACCTATGTGCACCATGACTAATCTATCGGGCATATGCCACCTCTCACTGGCACATGCACTGAAGCTTGACTACTCATTTTGGTACTCCAACTCTTCACCATAACTAAATCATCTTTCATCTTTCATCCCCCACCAAGAAAGGAAGTTTTACTTGGCAGTCCTGGCCAATTGAATCAATCTCAAATTTGCTGCATGTCCCTGCCCCCCTCCCTCCCCTGATCGAAGCATTAACTAGAAGGAAGACTATACTCATGTTATATTGCATAACTTAAGGCTATAAATTCTAAGGATGAAACAACTCATATCCTTAATATATCAAATTTATGATTCTTCCCATTTTTCCTGGTTTTTGTGTTTCTTTGTGTCTACCGCAGTTGCATCTATTTTTCTAAATTTACGCTTTATCTACTAATAGCGTCAAGTTGATCCTTTCCAGTGATCATGTCACACATGCTCTCATTCCTGCTACCACTCCCAAGTTTGGTGTCCTCAGACACTATTCAAAACTAATTAAGCAGGCAACACGTGCAGTAGTTATGTCAAAGTGTTTATGTAACTGAAATAATACAAGGTAAAAATCACCAAGGAGAAAAGAGTGGACAATTCGTTGTAATTTGTTCAACAATTACATCTTTCAAATATCAATTAGATCCACTAAAAGTATACAGATTAAATATTGCCCCAGCATTTTCATTCGGCAATGTGCAAAGAATTTTATGACACAATTAAGAAAACTGACAAAGCTTTTTCATCTATATTTTACTTGGAAAATCAAAACCTTACCGCACAGTTAACTCTTTTGCTATAAATAATTCAACAAAGATAACTCCAACACACAAGTCAATATCCTCTCTTTCTAACCTGGTTATCAAGAAACACATTGGTTTTGCCTGTTCTTTCGCCAAAAGTTTTTGGGTTGTGGTTAGTAGTAGCATAGTTCTCGATGTATGATATAGGAAAAGAACTTCAAGTGGAAGAAGTGAACAAATCCATCTTCGAGAAATACAAATTAAAGTATAGCACAAAAAGAGTTTCCACATAAAAAGAACACTTAAAAGCATGTTGTACCATATTTGGTCCAAAAACTGCCATGCGGCTAGTCATGTTACTCATTGGATGTGAATAAGCAACTCCAGCTGCTTGTGCTTGCAATCTAGTCTGTAAATAGTGCAGAAACAGAAATTATTCAGCTCATCACTTTATGTATACATGCAATATTTTGTTCAAATAGAGTAACAAAAACTTGTGGATACAACTGAATGAAAATCAAAAGATAAGTAGATGGTGAACAAAATAGTTAGAAAATTGCTGGTATTAAGCATAGAGACCTTGACAACATCAAGTGGATTAACAAGGACGGCAGAGAGAAATGCTGCACCAGCTGCTGAAAAGGCTCGTTCGGATACTCCCAATTGGCCATCCGAGGAGGGGCTGGGATCCTGGGATGGAGGCTGCTGAGGATGTAAGGGTTCAGCCCCATCTGTGATAATTACTGATTCGGACATCAAGGAAGCAGTATTATCAATATCAAATACTCTATTCGACTGATCAGTTGTGTCAGTCCATGAATTTTCTCCGCGCTTCAGTCCGTCCACCATTTTTCTCTCAATCTTTATCTAACCAGAATCAAAGATAGATCAACCTGAAACGAATTGTTGCAAGAAACAAACGCGTTCAACACTTTAAGCACTGAAATCCTATAAAATACAATTATGATTTATGAGAAAGGAAAATTTTGACCATAAACCTCATCCCTTTCTCTTTTAACTTATAATACAGTTATGAAAAAGGAAGCAAAAATAGTAGCAAATAAATGGAAATTAGGACAAAGCTAAAAGAGAAAATAGGACCGACCCCCAACCCCATGGAAAGAATGTCAATATAGGATCAAACGGAGGTTACATCCAAATGCATACAAGGTAAGCATAGAATATGTTCTTGCTGTAGAATTTATTAACTAAAAAGACCTCGATAACCAATCAAAAGACAACACCTTTACCAAATTAGTTGGGGCCGACTAGATGAATCCTCAATATCAACAAATTTGATTCCAATTGTCAATAATTTGTTTTTTAAGCCAGAAGATAAGAAAAATCTCATGACACAAAACTCATTTCTCCTTCACCCAAAAAAAAGGAAATGATTAAAACCAACAAAATCCATTAACTGGGTTTTCAGAATATTGATAGACAACAGCTATTAAGGGAAAAATTCAAACAAATAAAGAATAAAAATCAGAGCTTTAACTGGAAAAATGTTAAAAAAATACTACATAATGAAGGGGAAGAATAACACGACAGGAAAATAATGAGAAACATAAAAGAGTACAAGCAATTACCTCTTGATCTTAGCTTTAATTCAGCAGTTGTGGGAGTGAAATCATAGCAAAAATATTGAATGCTATTTCGGGGAAGCAGTTCCCTAGTTCCTTGGAGAAGGGGAAAACAAGAGATGTACATATGTCGACACCCCGCGGGCCAGAAATAGAGAGTATGGCCAAAGAAGTCTCTCGAATTAGGGCTGCGTTTGGCACGCCTAAAAATTAGGACCTATAAAAGGAAATTAAATATTTCTGTTTATTTTTTGCAATATTTCAAGACGGACTAATGGAAAAAAAAAAAAAAAAAAGGAAATTTGATTTTAAACATGGAAAGGACCAACACGCTTCTAGAAGTAGGACTTGGAAATCTAAGGAGTCATTTGGATTTAAAATAAATTCTTTTTCCCGAAAAATAGTTTTGGTTATACCCTAAACTGAATTTTTGAAGATGAGTTTCGAAAGATTCTAAAGATGAGTTTTCAAATTTGAAAAAGTGGATTTTACCCTTTTTTTTCTTGTAAATTTTAGTTTTCTCTCACAAAACTGTACTCCCTCCGTTTTATATTAAATGAGGTACTTTCCTTTTTAGTTTGTTCCAAAACAAATGACACATTTCTAAATTTGAAAATAATTCAACTTTAAATTCTTTATTTTACATTTTTTGCCAAGTTTTTATAGCTACACAAATGGCATGCCCCACGAACCTTTTACCCCTTAAGCTTTTAAGACCACAAGTTTCAAAAGTCTTCTTATTTTTCTTAAACTCCGTACCGAGTCAAACTAACTCAAATAATATGAAACGGAGGGAGTATATTTTTTCAAGTGAAACACATATTCATATACAATTTTACATTCCAACAAATTTTTTTTCAACTTAACTCCAAAAACTATTGTGTTAAAAAGTTATTTTTTATGTCCGAAGGTCAACTAAATTTTTATATTGTCGCTTTTAAAATAGTTCAATTTCTTGTATGACTGCCATGGTTTCAAATAGGCACGCAATTAAGGAAAGATGTAAAGCTGAAATAACCATTTTTTTTTTGTCCAATTAATGTGAAATTAGCGTAGTTTTTCACTAATATTGTTCAATAATCACTATAAACTCGTCTATAGATGGGCGTATAAAATTACGTAGTAATCCATTTAATGAAAGATTTACAACCCATAATAACAAAATAAAAATCCAATATGATTAGGGTAAGTGCAACGTAATTTACGTTGAATAATCATCATTCATTATGCAATATTACACGGAATCATGGACCATCAGGTGATTAAATAGGCTACAAATTAAGTTTGGTGGGAATGTGAACAGTGTCGAAGCTAGAAACCAAGGGTATTCAAATTATGTATTATATATCTCTGAAATGTAATATTTTACTTATATACACAATGCAATTTTTTGGCAAAGAGTGGTCAATTGACCACCCTTGGACCACCCTTGTGACCATGTGGCTTCGCAACTGAATGCGATAGACGAAGGGAAAGGAAAATAGAATTTAAAAATTTGTGTTTCCTTGTTTTTTTATGGCATGTAAATATAGTGATATAGTGCAAAAAATACGATACTTGCGAATTTACCAAATTGTGCAATAAAAACTTTTGCCGTCAAATTCCATTTAACTCGTTATACTAGATACCCTTCCATTTTCTTTTAAAATGCTCAATTTTATAATTGCGCGACATAAAGATTTTCATCTAGTTTGAATTGCCTTGAATTATTCATCTTTTACTTCTAAGTTTTGATTTTGATAAATATATTAATTCACTAACTCAATAAATATCGATTTTTCATTTTTAAGTATAATTTAGAGCCTCATCGCAGCTGCTAAACTTATTCTAAATTCAACCCCTACACACACACGCCCTCACTCCCCCTCTCTTTCCTTCCTTCTTTTTTTTGACCAAATGCCAATTGCTTATTTATTTGGACGAGAAAAAAGGCGTGAAATAAAAATAAATTAAATAATTGCTTGGACGGGGAAAAAGCCCAAAATTCGTGGTGTAAATGCATGACTACTGGCCGCTAAGGATTGGAAGTTGTAGGGCTTTGGTTTCGCGGCTGAGATTTTAATTTTAGAGGTGCCAAAGAGCAGACAATTAGTTGGGTTTTGACTTTTCAACCATTTTACTCTTTAGATGTCTCTTTCTATTTTTTTTTTTTTGGTCATGATCTTTTAATTAGATGAAAGCTTCAAATTTGTCTCTGTAATATTCAAATATGTCAATTTTATTCTTCGATATACTTTTGGTCAATTCATATTATTCTCGTTAGCAAATTAATTTTATATTTATCTTTTATTATTAATATCGAACACTTGCATCAAATAAGTGGACTCCACGTGTCGAAGTACTTCAAAAAATAAGAAGTTCAAATTTATCCATAAACTTCTGATAATGAGTTAGAATTACGCTTAGATTTAATTTGAACTTATGAAATATAAAAACATAATTATTTTCAACGAGAAAAATATTAAATCAATAATTTAACTTAAAAAACTAACTCAATTTTGCCCTTAGCTATTCCTACGTGTAGGGGTGTACAAGCCAAACCATCAAGCCAAACCAAATCGACGAACCAAGTCAAACCAAAGAAAAAAACCGACTTGTGGTTTGGTTTGGTTAGTTTGGCGTTGGAAAATAAAAAACCGATCACTCTTGGTTTGGTTTGGCATAACAAAAAATAAGTCAAACCGAATCTAAATCAAACCGACGTTATATTTAAATAAATTTTAGAAATTTTATACATAAAAAATAAACATTAAAATCTAATTTGTAATTATTTTCTAAAATATCTTATAGTTTTCAATGTCTTGAGATATTATTTATTTGTGGGTAAATTCACTATCCACTAAGTAGATTCTATCTACATAACCTAACTATCAAGCCCAAGCTAAAACTCAACCAGACAAAAAAATAATAAAATAGATTATTCCATATCTTCCCCATGTTCCAATTCCAAAATTAAATAACCCCAAATATTGGAAACCATCCCCCCACATCACATGAGCTTCCTGTTTGTCATTTTGCTCACATAATTGGTGATTATTTTCGTGTTGGGGTTTATCAAGTTTACAGTGCTTTGCTTTATCGCATGTTTGTTGTCATTTTCTATTATGGAAGTTCTTGGAATTATGATTTATACGAATAATTGGTATTCATCATATATTATTAAGAAAAATAGTAAACATGCGGATAATTGGTGATTATTTGATCTCTTTTTCAAAAATAATATAACTAAAAAGAAAAACCAAAAAAAACCGAAAAACCGAAAAAACTGAATTTATGTTGGTTTGATTTGATTATGAATTTAATAAACTGACATAATTAGTTTGATTTTGGTTTAATAAAAAACCGAACCAAACCGTCTCATGTACATGCACACAGGGAGTGCATATCAAAGCGCAAGCACCAAGTAGCAATTTGGACATGTGATTATGTCATCAATTCAATTTGTGCTGCGAAAATCCGAGTTAATACGTGCCATTTCCGCAATATATATTAAAACTTTATAACTTTAATTGAAATATGAATAAATTGAGAACATGATTAATATAGCTTTTCTTTTACAATATATGATACAAGTAAACGAATAAAAGAAGTACAAATATGCTTTAACTTTATTAACACATATGTCTGATTTAATAAATGATTGTCTTTAACATTAAATCTTGAATAACCAAAACCTCAACGTGAATAATACTTAGAAATCTGAAATTTGTGAGAGAAATTATATGTTAAGTAGAAACTAAAAAAATATTAAAGATTAAATATTTTAGAAAGCAGGTTTTCAAACTCAAAGATATATGGACTTGAATAAACAATGACCTCAATATAGAAAACATTAGAAATTAAAACTTCAAAACTTAGAATTAGGTTTACAACCCACGATAACAAATTTAAAATCCAATGTAAAAATGGTAAGAGTAACGTAAGTTATGTTGACAAATAACCATCATTAATTCATTTTTATACGGAACCACGGATCATCAATTGCCTAAATACGCTTCTACTAAATAAGGAAAAGGAAAATTATGTCCTCCCTAGTTTCTTATGGTATGTAAAATGAGACCTTAAGTTTTATTTATTCTCTGAGAAAATGGAAGGGTAAAAAGACGAGTGAGGCCGCACAATTTTAAGTGCGGGCCGCACTGCTACCTGGCCTTCAGCGATCTGTTACTCTTGTGCGGTCCGCACAATTCTCCAAAGGTCACAGTTTTGCCCTGTACTAACAGGTAAAAAGTTCAGAGAACCTTTCATTTGACACTTGAGTTTGCTTATGCAAGTGCAGTCCGCAGTGGCAACCTTTTTCTGCGTCCGCACAAAGAAAAAGTGCGGTTCGCATTTCCTGCTTTGATGACACAATCTTGTCTATCATTTTTTTTTATCTAGCACTCATTCCTGCAATACATTTTAAATCAAGTTAAAAACAGCAAATAACATCTAACTACAAAGAGAAAAAGGAAAAGAATTTGGGTTCTCCCACGAAGTGTCTTATTTAACGTTGCGGCACAACGCAATGTTATAGCATCCTCAAGTGAAGTAAATAACCGACATCACGTGCATCTCTCTAACTTTTCCCAAATAGTGCTTCACCCGGTGATCATTGACTCAAAATATTCCATTGTACTTCTTCAATCCAGTGCACCAAAGGATGTCATACCAACAATTTCAAACGGACCACTACAGCAATGTAAGAAATTTTTCGCTTCTCAGATGTAAGACTTCTACAACGATCTATTTTTTATATTCAAGGTGAACAAGTATCTGATAACAACAAATTTTCGGTTATACACATATTTAAGTTAAATCGATCTACTGAATCTAAGAAAAGAGAATTTGAATGACTTCATACATAAAAGAGAACTAAAGGGAAGAGAACCTAATTATCTAACCAATACTCTTATAACCTGCCCCTCAATCTGCCAAAGAGAGATTTAAGGTGTAAAATACTTAAAGATAGTACTGTATTGGTCTAAATTTAGCGACTTGGTAACAATAGATAACGGGACCAAGGACAGGGTCGATCGCGGCGTAATAGCAGGATGTCGTCCTCGAGAGGGCTATTGTCAAGCACGAGCAGCTGAAGTGAAGAAATAACGGTAGAATAGGTTCAGATACGGACACAAGAAATATTCCTTTGGATAATCCCTGTTTTGTACTTTTTAGGGTTGTCACACCTCCTTTTTCCTACACTCGTAAGGGAATAAGGGAGTTTTTCCAGTTTAAGTGACAATTGAAACATGATTATTTATATTAAATTCAGAGTCGCCACTTGGGATAATTTATGATGTCCCAAGTCACCGGTTCAAATCCCGAATCGAGGAAAGATTGACTTTGTTTTACATTCCGCGAAACACAGAAATCCGGATAAGGAATTCTGTTAACCCGGGAGAAGGTGTTAGACATTCCTGAGTTCCGTGGTTTTAGCACGGTCGCTCAACTATTATTATTGGCCTATTTGTTTGATTTTAAAACATCTTTGAAACCTATGTGCATTTTTATTCTTTTTTAAACCTCTTTTATATATTTAAGGAATTATTCCCAGGTTATTTAAAATATACCGTAAGCCACGCTACATGAAATGCACCCGTGGTTCACGATACATTCTATTTAATCTGGTTAAAAATTAGAACCGGATCACATGAAATGCACCTCCGAATTTAAACCATGATATTTATATAATTAACGCGCCTAAAGCAAACTACGAAGTTTATTTTAGCATCTAGATTATAACATTCGTGAGGGCCATTGATGTTTTAATTAAAATGGCACACCTCAGTCTATACTAACTACGTTCAATTAAGAAGTTGCAAGGCTCTTGATCAATCCAATTTAAAATTAATCTAACTCGGAATTTAGTCTAGGGCCTAATTATAGCCATACGGCGAGGTACTTAAATGATTTTGACTGCTTGATAGAAAACGAACCAACTGCAGTCCAACTGAGACTCACGAATCATGACTTGGGCTGGGCTCGAAGGTGAGCCCATCTCTCAGAGTGAGAGCCGACTATGCATAGCAGAGGAATGAACCAAATACAGGTCCAGTGGGAAGCTGGGCTTCAGTCACAAACTAGCCCATTAAACGTAAAGTGCGAGGAAAAAACAAAGGGATGGGATGAATATTCTTAGGCCTGACATTGATCCCAAAAAAGGCAAAACAACATAAAGGCAAAATCTTGAAAGTCAACAATACGTAAATCATTACACAACTCATTGGAAATTTTCAGCAGGTTTGAACATCAAATTGAAATTAACTGAGGCATTCACCTCTGACCCTCATGACTTCTTCATACATTACATCAACTTACATGTAGGCTCAGTACTTTTTAACGAAAATTTTGAGCCATTTGAAGAAACAATTAACTAGTAAATGAAAGTTAACAAGCCTTGACCTATGAAATAACAAATAAAATTAATCTAAACTATTAAACCAAATATACACTAGATTGTGACCCTTCATAAAGCTGCCAGCTATTCTCCACATGAGTGATATCAATTTAACTTCTAACTCTCGTGGGTCTAATCATGTCGAGATTAGATCCACCAAGAGCCATTGCTGCACACAAGCTAACCCCTGGCTAACACACAAAACAAAACCTCATACATTAACTCATAAACACTAAAGGCCAATCACTAGTTCCACGTATAATTGCAGAAGAACTCAAACAAACCCTTTTCAGAAGAGTACTCAAACCTCGAACATGAGGTCAATTAAACTCCAATTCAACAAAAGAAACAGAGAAAACGAGCTGATTCTACCACGGTTTCACCATGAACTTCTACACACATTTAACACCTAAAGCATGAATTATTAAAACATTTGCTACTGAATAACTTCATGAGCCAGGGACCAACATAGCAGATTTACACGTAATAAGAAAGAGATAGAAAAGAAGAATTGAAGAGAAAACTGAATGGCTTAAAAATACATATGAAGACTAAAATCCAAACAAAAAACAATCTTCATTGACTTCAGCAGAAACATATCCTTCACACAAAACACATTCAAGCTTCATTTATCACTCAAGATTCAAAGGAATACCTGGAATGACAAGAAACAACCATAGAAATTTAAACAAAGAAATAGAAATAATAGCAGCTCTTAAACATCAACTATCAACCAACTAAAACCATCTTTTGAGCCTAGACGAAGAGTAGTGCCTTCAAACTTTTAAAAACCCAAAAATATGAAGACCAGCTGTAATGGAACAATGATTGCAATTTTTTTTCTCTTTCTAATTTTCAAACTCTATCAGTGAGGGTATATTTTTTAGCCATTTGCTAATTCTTAGTATTCTAATCCTCCCTTCACAATGAAGGAAGCAAGCCTTATATAGAAAGACATGGGGCAACAGAACTGATTTTAACATTACCCCTTCCCCAATTTTCTTTTTTTCATTTTAGACCCTGAAATTACAGCTTGTTTGTTAAACCAACCCCAATCCATCTTTCTGGAAACTTCTCGGTTAGTTAGGCAAGATTCCCTCTATCCCATTTCTCTAAACTACCCCTCAAATGTCTGTTAATTACTTCAACACACCAGACATTGAACCAAACTGCCCAAATGCCTTTGGGCTCCTACACCAACTAACTTCAACAAGCTCTACGGGCTTCTTGCAGTAGCAAGCCCAAGTTCAAGTATAAACCAATGAATTCACAAGAAAAGTAAGAAAACCAAAATATCCCTATTCTGAATTCTAGTAACATGAGATCTTCTGACGAAGCAGCGTAAAAGAGAAGAAGTAAAAAGAAGAAAGAGAATTAACAAGTGCTAACAAAGAAATTAATTGCTTCTAAACTTATTATTATTACCGAATTAAATGACAAAAAAAACCTATGATTTCTAAACCCTAACTGAGATGAAGAGGAATAGAGGGATACCGGTTAGATCAATGGCTCATAGGTGACATCCGTCGAGAAAACCTCAACCCATGGTGTGAGCTATAACACGAGCACTGACCGGAATGCCTTGTGCTCTTTGTCACAACCCTCAACACGGGTCAAGAATGAAGCAAAACTACAACTAATGGCCCCTCAGAGGTTTGCTTGACCAAACTCGGCCACCATGCAGTGATGGAACCCTCAGCCAACTGGCTTTTTTCACTCAAAACTGGTCGATTCACAAGTTTTATTATCAAGGAGACGCCAAGTGAGGGAGGAATCAGAGGAGGGAAAACACATTGGGTTTTCTGCCCTCTCAGATTTGGGATTCGGAGAGATTGGGTAATTTTTGAGGAAAATCAACGTAGATTTGGAATCGGGGGAGGGGGGGGGGGCAAAAAAGGATGTATGGTCAATTATTTTTGGGGTTTGGAGCTCCACTGCCACCGATGGCAAAATCCGACGGGTGGCAGGCGGTGGTGAGAGATAAGATGTAAGAGACGATGGAACATGAAACTTAGGTTAAACGGAGGGTATTCAAACATTCTTAAACCAAGTGGAAAAAACTTTCACAGCCGTTGGATGAACTAAGATGAAGGGCCAGGATCTTTTTTAAACACTTGAACTCAAAACGACATAGTATTGACTCAGTACTACGTCGTTTTAGTTGTCTCAATGCCTGAAAGATTTGGACTGGGCATGGGGCGAACTGGGCGTAAAAAATTTGGGTCTGAGAGGGGATTCATTTTTGGGCCTTCACAAATTTTGGCCCTAACAGCCTTTTGCTGATTTTTTTTAAAAATTGTTTTCTTTTCCTTTTCAATTGATTAAAAACAAAAATTAAACTCTTAAATTAAAATAATTTACCAAATTAAACTAATTATATAATATAATAATTACAAGAATTAATTACTCCTAAATTAAAAAGGAAAAATTACTAATTTAGAATTAAAAGGCTAAAATGCAAAAGTAAGCCAATCTTTGTGATTTTTATTTTTTAATAAAGCAACTAATTTAGTAATTAACCTTAAAATGTAAAAATAAATTCTAAATGCAAATGCATGGTATTTTTGACATTTTCATGATTTTTAATAGAAATAAACATGCATAGAAATGCAAACAATTAGCACAAATTCTCACAAAATCTTATAAAATTGAAGATAATGGAAATTTTTTATTTTTCTTGAATTTTATAGGAGTAATTCATATAGGGCAAAAATTACGTGCTCACAAGGTTTTTTTTTTGGAAATATCCCTTATAAATAGGAAAGGATAGAGAACAAAAGCGAATCTTTACTTTCTGAGAAAACACATTGTAAAAGGTTGACTTGATAGAATATACAAAAGTTGTCTTGTTCATTGATTATTTTATCCAAGCACACGTTACTTAGTCTTTGTTCACAAGATTCAAAGATTCCATAATCATCTTCATTTCTTTTCTTTTCACGTTGTTATCAGGGAAAGAACCATCCAAGTCATATAATAATTGGGTGATAGATTCTTTCTTATTACTTTCACTGCCATTATCTACATTTATTACATATTGTTGTTATCGCATTTATGAGAATTCATTGAATATAAACGTGCTGATTAACGTTGTTCATCTTACCAACTTCACATAATATTTGGTCTAGAATTTATTATTTTAACTAAGATTCATCCTTCATCTCATCATTAATTGGTTTAACTAAAAGGCTCAACACTTTTTGGTCAAACAATCTGGCGTCGTCTGTGGGGAGTATTTTAGTTAATTTTTTTAGTTTCTTCTAGATTATAAAGGACAACCATCTTTTTCTCGTCTGCACAAACTAACAATGGCTCGGAAAGGAGATGAAAGACAGAAAGCAATAATAGGTGTCATTACCAAAATCTTAAACACCATAAACGAGGATGGTAGAGAAGACGACGAGAATGTGACGCTAGATGTTACACCCACGTGGAGTGACTCACCTCCCCCTATGGAAGTGTAACCGCTTCGCGTGAGAGGAGCTTCTACATCCACAGCCGAAGAAGCACCCCCAACAGTGAAAAACTTACTAGAGGAATGGCTGACAAGCACTCTAAATAACATATTCAATAAACCCACTCAACGGACGAGTAGGAACGTCATATAGGCGGATACTACATCAATCGCCAACGAGCAGCTCGCTCCCCCAAACAGGTAACACTCACATCGCCATTGATGCAGGTAATAACGCACTCACGTCCATCCTAAAGAAAATGGAAGAATGGAAAACGAGAACAAGGAACTCCGCGACCAGATAAGAGAGAATCAAGAAAGGGCGATAAATTACCTGGCGGCCCAAAACTGCTTCTAAAACGGGATGTCGGCCGATTCGTCGAACAACCATACAACGAGGAGGTAGCCCCACATGCCATACCCAAAGCCTTCAAGATGCCGCCATACTTAAAGATATACAACGGCATAATGGATCCCGAAGATCACATTATTCACTACGTCACAGCAGTAAAGGGTAACGACCTCTCAAAGGAGCAAGTACCGTCAGTGTTACTAAAAAAGTTCGGCGAAACCTTAACCGGGGGAGCCTTAACTTGGTACTAGAGATTACCATCACGATCTATAACAATTCCCGAGGAAATGGCTGACAAGTTTGTCACCGCCCACGTCGGAGCTAAGAAATCGGAAGCCAGGATAAATGATATATTTGTCGTTAGGAAATTGCCTGGCGAGGGACTCAGGGACTTTTTAGCTCGGTTTAATTGGGTAAGAATGAGCTTACCAAATGTATCGGAAGGGATGCAATAGCAACTTTCCAGAATGGGTTGAACATGAATGGGTTAAGAGCGACAAGAAAACTATTGAGCAGACTCATAAAATACCCTCCCACCTCTTGGGAAGAAATTCACAATGCCTACTGCATCGAGGTGAGAACGGATGAAGAGGACCTGAACAGTACGATACAACATTTAACATTGATTCAAACAGATCCAAGGAAGACCATCACAGTGACGGTCAAAGAGATCAGTTAGGACCTAACCTCAACCGAGATAGGTACCAACCTTATGTCAGAACTGCCGTCCCACCATCTTCTCACCATGCAGAAGGACCATCCAGGATGCATACAGAGACTGAGCAGAACGAAAGAGGTATGCCTCCGCTCTTATCTGCTCATAATTTTTGTGTTTCCCCTTTAGAGATAGTGTACGCACTAGAAAAGCTTGGCCTAGAAGGTAAAGTGGCCGCAGAAGATGAAATCCGATCCGAGTACCGGAAGGTCGAATATCCTCTATGAATTTCATCAGGAGTAGGGTCATAAAACTGAGGACTATATAGCCCTATGGCAACAGGTAGTAAACATGCTCCATAAAGGAGCTGATGAGTGATCAAGGAAGAGCCAATTTTCGTCGTGGAAGACTGACATACCGCCGCTAGTCTTTTCTCATCAATCAGACTTAACTACTCCAATCAGGTTTTGTCCCACTCATCATCATCAATTTCAGCTTCAGCGCCAATCCGAAGGGATAAAATCTCAACTTCCGCAGGTATAATTGCTTCAGTCCAATATACTAGCAAATAAAAAGCTGCACCTACTTAAGTGTGAACAGTAGTGCAATAACCCAGCAAAGCAAAAGGCAACTTTTCATACCACTACCTAGAACCTTGTACCATCTTTCGAAGTATCTTTTTTATGTTCTTATTGGATACCTCAATAGCTCCATTTGCCTTAGGGCGATACGGGTGGAATTTCGATACATAATCTTGAACTGTTGGCATACCTCTTTCATCAGATGGCTGTTGAGATTTGTAGCATTATCTGTGATGATTACCTTGGGGATTTTAAACTGCAAATGAGATTTGAGTGAACAAAATTCAACATTGCCTTCTTGGTCACAGATTTGAAAGTTACAGCTTAGACCCACTTGGTGAAATAATCAATGGCCACCAGAATAAACCTATACCCGTTCGACGCTGCCGGCTCAATTGGTCCAACGACATCCATGCCCCAAGTAACAAATGGCCAAGGTGTGGACATTGTATGCAACTCCGATGGCGGAGAATGAATCAGATCACCGTGTACCTGGTATTGTTGACATTTGCGCACAAAGCTGATGCAATCTCGTTCCATGGTGAGCCAATAATAACCTGCTCGAAAAATTTTCTTTGCCAAAACATATCCACTCATATATGGCCCACAAACTATGGAATGCACTTCGGCCATGATTGTCGAAGCTTGTTTAGCATCTATGCACCTCAACAATCCGAGATCTGGAGTTCTTTTGTACAAAACTCTCCCGCTTAAGAAAAATCCACTAGCCAGGCGTTGAATCGTTCTATTTTGATCACCTATGGCCTGTACCAGATATACCCCTGACTTGATGTACTCCCTGATATCATGGAACCAAGGTTCACCATCAAGTTCCTCTTCTACCACGTTACAATAAGCATGCTGATCGTGAACTTGAATATGCAATAGGTCAACATAAGGTTTATCCGGGTGGTGTAAAATTGACACCAGAGTAGCCAAGGCATCGGCAACCTCATTATGGATCCTAGGAATATGCCTGAATTCTACTGATCTGAATCGTTGACAAAGGTTATGCAGACATTGTCGATATGATATGAGCTTCAAATCTCGAGTCTACCATTCTCCCTGAATCTGGTGCACCAACATATTTGAATCTCCCAAAACCAACACTTCCTGAACGCCCATGTCTATAGCTAACCTCTAACCCAAAATGCACGCCTCGTACTCTGCCATGTTGTTGGTATAATAGAAATGAAGCTGGGTTGTGACAGGGTAATGATTCCCCGTTTCAGAAATGAGCACAGCTCCTGTTCCAACACCTTTCATGTTAGCGACCCTATCAAAGAAAAGTTTCCAAACTCGCTTTTCATCCTGCTCAGCCTTGTCAATATGCATCACCTCTTCATCAGGAAAATAGGTCCTTAATGGATCATATTCTTCATCCACCGGGTTCTCGGCCAAATGATCGTCCAAGGCT
Source organism: Nicotiana glauca (assembly GCA_026770625.1). Classification (NCBI taxonomy): domain Eukaryota; kingdom Viridiplantae; phylum Streptophyta; class Magnoliopsida; order Solanales; family Solanaceae; genus Nicotiana; species Nicotiana glauca. The sequence continues at coordinate 170,610 of MU694902.1, read as the reverse complement.
TGGGCTTTCATCGCAGTCTGGGTCATATAGATGATGTCAAACTATGTGAGCAGAATCTGCAACTTTTTAAGTCTTCCTGTGGGCATAGTCTTATGAAAAATATACTTTAGAGGGTCCACGCGAGAAATGAGATTAGTAGTATAGGATGACAGGTAATGCTTCAACTTTTGGGCCACCCAAGTCAAGGCGCAACATGTCCTTTCAAGGAGAGTATACTTATGTAATGACCCGACCAGTCATTTTGAGATTTTGCATCTTGCTCGCCAGTTCTTGGGCATGCATTACCCCGTGTAGTATATTATGACATATGTAAATCGTTCGTTTGGTTTTCAGGGTGATCAGAATGAATTTAGAAGAACAGTTCTCAGTTTGAAACTTGAAATTTGAAAGGTTTGATCAAGATTTGACTTGTTAGTATATGATCTTGGATTGGAGTTTTTATGATTTGGTTAGCTCCGTTAGGTGATTTGGGACTTAGAAGCGTGATCGTAATGTGTTTTGGAGGTCCGGAGTAGATTAAGGCCTGAATTGGCAAAATTAAGTTTTTGGCATTTTTTGGTTGATAGGTGAGATTTTGATATAGGGGTCGGAATGGAATTCCGAGAGTTGCAGTAGTTCTGTTGTATCATTTGGGATATGTGTGAAAAATTTCAGGTCATTTGGACGTGGTTTGGTTGGGTTTTTTATCAAAAGCGTAATTTAGAAGATTTCAAAATTCTTAGGCTTGAATCCGATGCGAATTTAGTGTTGTGATGTTGTTTTGAGCATTCTGAAGGTTGGAACAAGTTTGAATTATGTTATGGGATATGTTGGAATATTTGGTTGAGGTCCCGGTGGCCTCAGATGAGTTTTGGGTGGTTAAACGGACTATTTCATGCTTTGGAAAAGTTACAGATTTTTGAGCTTCAGCTGTTCACTTGAAAATTTCTGATGTGAGAAGTTGAGTTTGGAAGCTCATATCTTACAATCTATAAGGAATCAGATAATTTTCAAAACATGAAAGTTGTAGCCCATGCATTCTAGATTCTAGAAAGATAAACCATTATGATTTGGACATTTTATCAGAAAGTTATGATCTATTGAAGATGACTGGTGGAGCAGTTTCGACAGAATTTTCTGATGCATTGAGCCGACTTTAGAAGCTCATATCTCGGAATATAGAGAGTTATATAGTGTACAACCTATCAAATAAAATATCTTCAAGTTTAGTTTCTAAATCTTCAAACCGTTTGTCATTTGGATATTTTCACAAGGAGTTGTGAGCATTTGAACAGAAGTTGTACAGTATGGGAAAATGGTAATAGGATGTACAACCTACACAGCGCAAGGTACAACTCGATGAAGCCTGGGCAGATTATTTTAAACATGAGTTTAAGCCCATTTCTTTCATTTGACTTGGATGATTTTGGAGAGCTCAAGGAGGGATTTTCATCAAGCAACACTAGGTAAGTGATTTCTTCCTATTTTTGAGTTAAATATGTGATCTTACATGGATTTTGACATGAAAATCAGTAGAAAAAGGTGGAGTTAGGGCTTGAGATTATGAGACCTTCTAGGGATGATTTGAGGGGTCAAATAAACTCCGATTTTTGAGTTCTTTATATGTACGGACTCGTGAGATGATGAAGACCATTTTGGTATAAAGTTTATCCAGTTCTGAGATACAGGCCCAGGGGTCGGGTTTTGATTGATTTCGGGTTTTGTGCTTAAAATCGATATTTTTCAACTGGAATTCATTCGTTTAGCATAATTTGATGGTAAAAATCTTAACTTAGTAGATTTGGAGCACTCAGAAGTTGGTTCGAGAGGCAAACGTGTTGCAGAGGAGCTTTTTGGGTTAGTTCGAGGTGAGTAATGATTTTAAATGCTGTTCTGAGGGTATGAAACCCCGAAATTTCACAGCATTCGGCTAAGTTCAGGTGAGACACACGCTAGATGACGAGCGTGGGGTCATTTACCGTTGGGGATTGTGACTTAGTCCACCCCGAATGACTATTTTATTGCGTATTTGATAATTAATTGTTTGATATTATTATATTTTTGACTAAATGCCATATATGGGCTTCATGCCAATTGTTTGGACCCTTAGGGGATTTTAAATGATACTTTTCCTCACTGATTGATTTCATACTAGTGCTCAGTCATGCTATATTTTCACTATTTTTAAAACTCAGGTATGTTATTCTGTTTTAATACATTAAATGATATTTTAAAGATAGTTTGAGCTGAGCTTCATGTTTTACTGTTGCCCGAGGGGCATATGAGATTCTGACTGAGTAAGGCCGAGGGCCTGTGTTATGAGGATACTTATGGGTCGGGCTGCACGCCATAGTAGTGATATACTGATTATTATAATGAGGCCGAGGGGGCCTGAGATTATACACCACGAGATGGCTTCAGATTGATATGAGGCCGAGAGCCTGTTTATGATGCCACGAGATGGCTTGATATTGCGCTTGGGTCGTAAGGGGACCCTCCCAGAGTCTGTACAACCCCAATGAGCGTGGGTACCCATTGTGATATAAGACATAGCCTGAGGGGCTGGTATTGTTATGTGATATTGCTCGAGGGGCTGATTCTGTTGCTACTGTGCCTGAGGGCAATTATTATATGTTTACTTTTTAGTTGTTTCTTGTATATTGTTTAACTGTTTAAAAGATGTTTATGAGATTTCACTGCTTAACTATATTTACTTATTTGTTATGCCTCTTTTAGCTTAATGTTGTGCCTTACGTGGTTTTATATTACTCAGTCTTCATTTATTTTTATTACTTACTAAGTTGGAGTACTCACTTTACTCCCTGCACCCCTGTATGCAGATTCGGGCGCTACAGGTCCTGCTCATGAGGGCTGATATTTCCAGCAGGTCTTCAGAGATTTACTAGGTAGCTTCTTGGCGATTCACATCCCAGTGCATTCTCCCTCTATCTTAGTTCTCTTTTGATTCCGTTATGTAGTAGTGGGTTAGACTTCAAACTTATAGTATTGTTTTAGATACTCATGACTGGTGACACCCCGATGTTGGGTTGTGTTGGTTTTATTTCTGCAACTTATTCTATTATTTAGGGTTTTTATTTCTATTAAAGATTTAGGTTTTATTGTTCTAACTGCTTAAAGTGAATATGAGGTGTGTCCGATGGCCTTGTCTTCACGAGAGGCGGCATCATGATCGGGTTTGGGTTTAGGGTCGTGAAAAGTTGGTATCAGAGCCTAGGTTACATAGGTCTCACGAGTTATGGGCAGGTTTAGTAAAGTCTAACGGATCGGTACGGAGACGTCTGTATTTATCCTCGAGAGGTTGCAGAACCTTTAGGAAAAACTTCATATTCTTGAATTCTTATCATGCGTCCTTGATTCAACTTGAAAAGTAACTCTTGAAATTCCTTCCATCGTTTGTATGCACGCATGAGCACTCAGTATCAGATGTGCATCGATGGTTTGTGATTCCCTGATCGAGGGGCGAGATGTGATCTTTATATGTTTGATGTCGGGCTAGTCTGGGGGAATTGAGGCCGGATTTTTACCTATAGCTTGAACACCGAGATGCTTATTATATAGGCCGTGTTTTTGAACTTATGTATTTAGTAGTGCCCTTATTAGTAGAAATGATGGCTGGATGGCTATGCGATGAGTATGTTATGACTGTGAGATGTGATCATATGATTTGGAAGCGATGAGAAGGGCCTGCTGGAGGATAGAAGAACTATTAGGTGTTTGATTTCCATTATGATTGGATGTATAGGCCCGAGTTATGGGTGTGTGAAGAATCTTTTCATGCTCCTAATTGGGAGTGAGGTAAATTTCATGTTGCGGTATGAGTTCATATTTAGGAAGATTAAGTGTCTGCGTAATGTTTATGACAGTGGAAGGCATACATAAATGTTAGTTTGAGGCGAAACAGGTGGGTTATCTCCTGCGGAGTGTTCTGAAGTTGTGTGATCCATATGTTGTCTGTTAGAAGATCTCACTTACAAGTAAAATATATGTGTTGCAATTTAAATTTGGGTCGCTTAAGAGAGTGGGTTTAACTATTACGAGGGTGAATGCGGGATTTACAGAAGATTTAATATACTAGATGGTTTGTGTTTCACAAGCTTATGAATGATCGAGTTTAATCTCACTATTGTATTATGGCAGTAATATAGTATACGCGTTATAAGTTATTGTATGTATGTTTTGATCTATGGATTTGAACCAAATGGGGGAGTCTGATATTGAGTTGTTGATTGCATGGTGATGTGCTATGTTGGTTCCAGTATGATGTGTGCTGGTGAATCAGTTATGGCTTATAGAGATTGAGACCGTGGATGGCTCAAGTAAAGGAAAGTTTTGACGAAGGTTATATTATGCTTCATAGGTCTATGAGAATCACGGAATGTCTTGAGTGGTTATTTGTAAGGGTGTACAGTGCATAGAATAGGAAGTTGCTTGGTTGCATTAAGATAAGGTTACATTCTGCAGTGTCAGACTGCTAATGAGGCATAGGTTGTTCAGTTAATTTGATTAGGCTAATTGCAGTTCGAGTAGAGTGGATGACTTTAGAGAATGGTTCCAACGTGTTCAAGATTTTACATGCAATGATTTGGGAATTTTCAAGTTGTACTTTTGGCTAGAAACTGAGGTTTGCATTTTGGAGGATGTCAAGACTTGTGTCATTTCTATATCAACTATTGGATTCTATTTATCAGCATCAGAAAGGTGAAAGTAATAGATTTAGATTTGCAGGAGGTCTCTTCAGAGTAAAGTATTTCAAATGTGGTGCTTTCAGTAGCTTTTGAGCCTTAGTCGGTGTGGTTTATGCTTGGGTCTCTTATAGGGAGTCTGGGTTGAGTAATTGTGGTGTTATAGCAAGAAGGAGTATCAAGTTAAAGGCAAATCAGAAAGAAACTCGGATAGATGGATATCTTGGTAGTAGGTCGGATCAGTATGGTAAGGATATGAATAGTTTCTTGGGTGTGTACGGGTAATGAGTTCCTATAGGTATTCCATGGTAATGCTCTTAGGTTTTGATGGCTGGCGTAGCTTGGTCGAGTTAGAAGGATTCAGTCCTGGCAGGTTTGGTTTGTGCAAGGGGAACTTAGAGAGTTCTTGATAGTTTCTACCTCAGTTGGAGAGGTATATTTTCTATGGGCATGAGGAGCATGGGATGTATAGTGATTTTCTTCTAGATGGCATCAATGGAAAGTTCTTGACTAGTTAAGTACGTAGATGTTTGTGGCTGGGAAGGTAGATGAAGTTCTCATGTTATCCTAGGATGGTATGATATATGCGCTATGTTGTGGAGGATTGAGATTTGCGTATGTAAGGTTACAGTTCAGTTCTGAATGGAAGGTCATAACATTCTTAGGCAGCACAGGTAGTTTCAGATAATTAGAGAAATGAGCTTCATATGATTAGGGGAATGATCTTCAGATGATTAAGGAAATGGTATTGGTAATTAGGGTGATTTGATGAGGGTATATGTTTCAGAAAAAGGCAATGTGATTAAGTTGATGGTACTTCATTAGTATTGCGACACTTTCTTGTTGGATAGACTACTGATATTCAGGTTTCTTGGTGGTACGGAAGAATTATAAGAGTATCTCTCGTGGTAATAGTTGGGTATTAGAGGTGTGTTGCATACTCGAACGGTGGAATTGGGATCGGATATGGTGATTCGTGTGCTGTATGGTGTTGGAGACTGGGAGTTCTCATATTCAGGCTATGTTGTGGTTTTGGGTTATGTGTATCGGCACTAGTTAGTGACTATCGGGGTTTGGAGATCCGAGTGGAGCTTTTGCTGCTTGGTATGTTATATTTTGGATGTGATATTGGGTATAGACTGGTTGTCGCAGTGTTGTGTCATTATGAACTATTGCGCTAAAGCGACGATGTTGGCTATGCCGGGAATGCCACAGATTGAGTGGCGAGGTTCGACGGATTATTTTCTTAGTAGGGTGGTTTTATATTTCGAAGACCCAGCGGATGGCTGGAAAGAATTGTCTTTCTGATTTGGGCTTTCGTGATGGATGTCCGTGTAGAGACTTCTACTATAGATTCAGTTCTGGTGGTGAGGGACTTTTCAGATGTGTTCTTTTGGCCGGGCATGTAACCAGGAAAGGTTGTCGATTTCAGTATTGATTTGATGCCGGGCACCGTATTGTATGGCACTAGCAGAGTTAAAGGAGTTGAGGGAGCAGTTTCAGGGTTTCCTTGATAAGGGTTATGGATGTGTGTTTTAACTTGAGTCGACTTGGTTGGCTTTGAGTTGTATTGCTGAGGGATGTATGATTCGATTGTTATTGAGCCTATTAGTGTTCTGAGGAGATATATGAGTTACCTTTCCGTGTTGCAGGGCATTTGGATTTGTTGGTTATAGGCACATGTAGTGCAGTGTTATTGGGGTCTCTTAGTGGAGCTCGAGCGGGAGAAGTATTGAATATTGCTCGGTGGATGGCATATCAGTTATGTACTGTTGGGATGTGTGGTATTATGTATTTGCTGCATCGCAGTTATGATGATTTGCTTTGGTTCTAGACATTAATTGCACGTGGTTGTCAATTTCGAGTAGAGTGACTTGCGGTGTTTCATGTGGACCAGTGTTTGGATAGGGTCACGCATTGCAGTGAAGTTATGCGGAGATAATGACCTTGCAGGTTAGATTCATGTATTCTATTTCTATGATGTGAGGCAGGTTCTCAACCTTGTGTTATGGTGGTGCTGGTGAGCTTGCGGTACAACTCTTTCATTTGAGTCATTATCATGAGTTGAGTATGTTCAGATTGTTTCTTATTGGTGCCCGGATTGTGCAAGTTGCGGCTTTAGTCTGTATTGAGGTGTCATGTCACCAGAGTGGTTGTGTTGGTTAGATAAGATCGTTGGGATATTTAATGAATACGAATAGATTCGATTTCAGCATGTTGGAAGGATAAATATCGAGGTTCGGCTCAGAAATTTGCTATGGTCCTTGCCAAAGGAGTATGGCTTACTGCGTGTTTCATTTATAATTGGCAGTATATGAAAGTTTTGGAATGAGACTTTAGCTGGTAAGCGGTGTTCTATCAATATTAGGTTGTTATGTGCAGCTGCCGTGATTAGAAGTTATCGCCACAAGTGTTTGAGTTATGTGGTATATCATGTAATTGCACCTGTGGTTACAGATATGGTTTGTTACAACTTTTTCGAACTTATTCACAATATAAATGTGAGTTTCTGATCGTATTGATGATTTCAGAAGTGGAAATGTAGTTCTATAGTTTATGGGCTAGATTGGATTATGAAATTTCAGTTACAATGTGTTATCAGACCTATGTGATATAAAGTGATAAGGGATCATCCCCGGGTATAGGCGTGGTAAGGTTATTCAGTGATTGGTTGGCTTTTGGAACAACTCTGGGCACGTTCGAGGACGAACCTATGCTTAAGTGGGGGAGGATGTAACGACCCGACTGGTCATTTTGAGCTTTTGCACCTTGCTCGCTAGTTCTCGGGCATGACTTGTCCCGTGTAGTGTATTATGACTTATATAAATTGTTGGTTTTGGTTTTCAGGGTGATCAGAATGAATTTGGAAGAACAGTTCTCAATTTGAAGCTTGAATTTGAAAGGTTTAACAAAGATTTGACTTGATAGTATATGATCTCGGATTGGAATTTTTATGATTTTGTTAGTCCATTAGGTGATTTGGAACTTAGGAGCGTGATCGGAATGTGTTTTGGAGGTCCGAAGTAGATTTAGGTCTGAATTGGCGAAATTGAGTTTTTGGCGGTTTCCGATTGATAGGCGAGATTTTGATATAGGGGTCGGAATGGAATTCCGAGAGTTGAAGTAGTTCCATTGTGTCATTTGGGATGTGTGTGTAAAATTTCAGGTCATTCGTATGTGGTTTGGTTGGGTTTTTGATCAAAAACATAATTTAGAAGATTTTGAAATTCTTAGGCTTGAATCTGATGCGAATTTGGTGTTGTGATGTTGTTTTGAGCATTCCAAAGGTTGGAACAAGTTTGAATGATGTTACGGGATATGTTGGCATGTTTGGTTGAGGTCCCGGTGGCCTCGGGTGAGTTTCGGGTGGTTAAACGGACTATTTCATGCTTTGGAAAAGTTGCAGATTTTTGAGCTTCAGCTGTTCACCAGAAAATTTCTGATGCGAGGAGTTGAGTTTGGAAGCTCATATCTTACAATCTATAAGAAATCAGAAAATTTTCAAAACATGAAAGTTGTAGCCCATGCATTCTAGATTCTAGAAAGATAAACCATTTATGCTTTGGACATTTTATCAAAAAGTTATGATCTATTGAAGATGACTGGTGGAGCAGTTTTGACAGAATTTTCTGATGCATTGAGCCGACTTTAGAAGCTCATATCTCGGAATATAGAGAGTTATACAGTGTACAACCTATCAAATAAAAGATCTTCAAGTTTAGTTTCTAAATCTTCAAACTGTTTGTCATTTGGATATTTTCACAAGGAGTTATGAGCGTTTTAACAGAAGTTGTATAGTAGGGGAAAATGGTAATAGGATGTACAACCTACACAGCGCAAGGTACAACTCGATGAAGCCTGGGCAGATTATTTTAAACACGAGTTTTAGCCCATTTCTTTCATTTGGCCTGGACGATTTTGGAGAGCTCAAGGAGGGATTTTCACCAAGCATAACTAGGTAAGTGATTTCTTCCTATTTTTGAGTTAAATATGTGATCTTACATTGATTTAGACATGAAAATCAGTAGAAAAAGGGAGAGTCAAGACTTGAGAATATGAGACATTCTAGGGATGATTTTAGGGGTCAAACGAACTCCAATTTTTGAGTTCTTTATATGTGCGGACTCATGAGATGATGAAGAACGTTTTGGTATAAAGTTTGTCCAGTTCCGGGATGCGAGCCCAGGGGTCGGGTTAGAACCGATTTCGGGTTTTGTGCTTAAAATCGATATTTTTCAATTGGAATTCATTCGTTTAGCATAATTTGATGATAAAATCTGAACTTGGTAGATTTTGAGCACTCAGAATTTTGTTCGAGAGGCAAGGGTGTTGCAGAGTAGCTTTTCGGGCTAGTTCGAGGTGAGTAATGATCTTAAATACTGTTCTGAGAGAATAAAACCCCGGAATTTCACAACGTTCGGCTATGTTGAGGTAAGAGACGCGCTCGAACGTGGGGTCGTGCACCGTTATTGGGGATTGTGAATTAGTCCATCCCGAATGACTATTTTACTGCGTATTTGATAATTTGTTGTTTGATATTATTATATTTTGGGCTAAATGCCATATGTGGGCTTCATGCCAACTGTTTGAACCCTTAGGGGATTTTAAATGATATTTTTCTCACTGATTGATTTCATACTAGTGCTCAGTCATGCTATATTTTTACTATTTTCAAAACTCAACTATTTTATTCTATTTTAAACACATTAAATGATATTTTAAAAATATTTTGAGCTGAGTTTAACGTTTTACTATTGCCAGAGTGGCTTATGAAATTCTAATTGAGTAAGGCCGGGGGCCTGTGTTGTGAGGATACATTTGGGTCGGGCTGCATGCCGCAACAGTGATATACTGATTATGATAATGAAGTCGAGGGCCTGAGATTGTACGCCACAAGGTGGCTTGAGATTTATAGAGGCAGAGAGCATGTCTGTGATGCCACAAGATGGCTTGATATTGTGCTTGGGCTGTAAGGGGCTCCTCCCGGAGTCTGTACACCCCCCTGTGAGTGTGGGTACCCATTGTGATATGAGACATAGCACGAGGGGCTGGTATTGTTATGTGATATTGCCCGAGGGGCTGATTCTTTTGCTACCGTGCCCGAGGGGCAGTTATTATGTGTTTACTTCTTAGTTGTTTTCCTGTATATTGTTTAACTGTTTAAAATATATTTATGAGATTTCACTACTTAATTATATTTACTGATTTGTTATGCCTCTTTTAGCTTAATATTGTGCCTTACGTGGTTTTATATTACTCAGTCTTTATTTATTTTTATTACTCACTGAGTTGGAGTACTCACTTTACTTCCTGCACCCCTGTGTATAGATTCAGACGCTACAAGTCCTGCTCCTGAGGGTTGATATTTCCAGCAGGGTTTTAGAGATTTACTAGGTTTCTTCTTGGCAATTCGCAGCCCAGTGCATTCTCCCTCTATCTTAGTTCTCTTTTGATTTCGTTATGTAGTAGTGGATTAGACTTCAGAATTATAGTATTGTTTTAGATTCTCATGACTGGTGACACCCTGATGTCGTGCTGTGTTGGTTTTGTTTTCGCAACTTATTCTATTATTTTGGGATTTTATTTCTATTAAAGACTTAGGTTTTATTATTCTAACTGCTTAAAGTGAATTGGAAGTGTGTCGGCTAGCCTTGTCTTCACGAGAGGCGCCATCACGACCGGGTTTGGGTTTAGGGTCTTGACAACTTAACCTCATAAGAAGTGAACTTCTTGTTGAGATAATAAATGGCCTGCTCCTTCTTGCCAGTGATGTCGTATTGGCCCAACACACAACCAAACAAATGGTACATGACTATCAAATAAAGAATTAAAGGTCTCCCAGGTTCCGGCGGGACTAGCACATTTGGGTTTGACAAGTACCGCTTGATCTTGTCGAATGCCTCCTGACACTCATCAGTCTATTTGACTGCGACAACCTTCTTGAGCAACTTAAATATAGTCTCACAAGTTGTTCTGAGCTGAGCAATAAACCTTCTGATGTAGTTCAAATGACCGAGCAAGCTCATCACCTCAGTCTTATTCCTTGGTGGTGGCAATTCTTGGATGGCTTTGATCTTTGACGGATCCAACTCAATACCTCGCCGTCTGACTATGAACTCCAACAGTTTTCCAGACGGAATGCCAAATGCACATTTTGCAGGGTTGAGCTTGAGGTTATACCTGCAGAGTCTCTGAAAAAACTTTCTCAAATCCGCGACATGGTCGGACTACTTCCTTGACTTTATGATCATATCATCTACATAAACCTCACTCATGAAATATGGTAGTCATTGCCTTCATGTAAGCTGGCCGGCATTTTTCAAACCAAATGGCATTACTCGGTAGCAATATGTTCCCCACGGCGTGATGAATGATGTCTTTTCTGCATCTTCCTCATCCATCAAGATCTGGTGATATCCCACATAGCAATTCACAAAAGACCCAATTTCATGCTTAGCACAATTATCAATCAGAATATGGATATTCAGCAATGGAAAGTTATCCTTTGGACTTGAGTTGTTGAGATCACGGTAATCGACGCACACCCTGGTCTTACCATCCTTCTTTGGTATAGGCACAACATTAGCTAACCAAGTGGGATACCGAGTGACTCGAATGACCTTTGCATCCAGCTTTTTTGTGACTTCTTCCTTGATCTTCACACTCATATCAGCTTGAACTTCCTAAACTTCTGCTTGACCAGAGGAAATGCCAGATCAGTTGGCGATTTGTGAGCCACCAGGTCAGTACTCAAACCCGGCATGTCATCATATGACCATGCAAAGATATATTTATATTCAAATAATGCTTTGATTATTTCTTCCTTGATTTGTGGTTCCAGGTGTACACTTATCTTAGTTTCTCTAATATTATCTGGATCCCCAAAATTGATTGCTTCAATTTCATTCAAATTAGGCTTGGGATTCTCTTCAAAATGATTTAGTTCTTTACTAATTTCCTCAAATGCAGCTTCTTCATCATATTTTGTTTCATCATCACACTCTACTTCTTGGATTATTATTTCAGAGTTAGATTGGCTTTTAAGACTTGGCCGAAAATTCATCATGCATGTCATGTCATTGAAACCAACATAAAAAGAACTGTACAAAGAAAGACAAAAATGACACTATTAGGAGTAATGAAAAAAAGGAAATTGCATTTCATTGAAAATAAAGGATAGAAGGGTTTGTACGTCCAAACAAGCGAAAAATAAAAATCTAGATTACAACCCTGGAATAACCCAGATAACAGAAAGGAAAACAAAGCAAACTTCCAAAACTCCTTCCGAGTAGGGAGAGGAGTAGCCTTCCAATTGTTAAGCTTAACTTTTGGCCCAATAAACTGCACATCTGCTTTGCTGGAACCTTCCCCAATTTCCACCATGTTCACCTCATCAAATAGACTCTGGAACCTTTCAATCAGCTCTTCATCAAAGTCGACCATAGGTTTTGAGACTTCTGACACTGGGCGTTTCATGACCCCTGGCTTGACGAAGGACCTGGAGAGGCGTGGGATAGTCTTAGGGAGTGACCATGCTTTCTTCTTCAGCTTTTTGGCCTTCTTCACATCCTCCCCTCCGGGATTGAATCCTAGACCAAACGTACCCAGGTTTTTATGTAATGACATTGGCTACACGATACCTTGCAAAGATGCACCCAGACCCTTGCCCGACACAAAACCATTCTTCAATATTTCATTTGCTACCATGACGGTTGCAAAATCTAGCTTCGGACCTGAAATACATTCCCTTTCCGAAACCTTCTCAACTGATACTGTTTCGAAAACTTGGTAAACCCAAGGCCCCTTATCGTCTTTGGCCTCAATAAACGGGACAAATGTATCATTGTAAGAACATAAGTTCTCGTCACCATGCACAACGATTTCCTATCTGTCTCACTCGAAATTTACCATCTGGTGCAGAGAAGACGGGACTGACTTGGCAATATGTATCCAAGGCCTGCCTAATAGTAAATTGTAGGAAACGTCCACATCTAACACTTGGAACTCCATGGTAAATTCAACTGGTCCTATTTTCAATTCGAGCACAATATCGCCAACAGAATCTCCCCCCTCGAACACATATACTATTCTTGTGGATCCTTTTAGTATCAATTTTCAACTTGTGCAAAGTGGAGAGAGGGAAAATGTTTTCACTGGAACCATTGTCAACTAGCACCCTCGTGACCACAGAATCTTCACATTTCACTGTAAGATAAAGAGCCCTATTGTGCTCTATACCCTCCAAAGGCAGCTCATCATCCGAGAAGGTGATCCTGTTTGTCTCGAATACCTTGTTGGCAATCTTCTCCAAATAGTTCACTGTGATCTTATCAGGGACATGAGCTTCATTCAGAATCTTCAAGAGGGCCCGGTGGTGCTCGTCTGAATGTATCAACAATGATAGAAGAGAAATCTAAGCGGGGGTCTTCCTCAATTGTTCCACGATGGAGTAATCCTGCACCTTCATTTTTCTCAAAAATTCTACTGCCTCCTCTTCAGTGACTTTCTTCTTCACTGGAATTGGATTATCTTTGAGTGGCTTAGCTTTCCTTAATTCCTCTGGGGTAAAGAATCTCCCCGAACGAGTCAACCCCCTGGTTTCGTTGACTTCCTCTTCCACTTATTTCCCTTTATAGGTCACATCACTTGCTTTTAATTCCATTGAACAACTTTGGTGTTACCTATTGGCAGCTGGGTCACATGTTTAATAATAATAGGGTCAGTGCGATCCCCTTCCACGATTATGACAGGCTTACTTTCTGCCCCCGCCACAACCACTTTTAGCTTTCCTTGCTTTGCTTCAACATCATTTGGGGACCCTTTCACGACTAATACAGGCAGCTTAACATCGGACGTGCATAGCTTGTCCGTCAACCCTTCAACTGTAGAGGATGTTGCATTTGCAACAACTGGAGTTTTGACTGAATTACTTTCACTGGCATGGATCATCATGACCGACTGTGAAAGATTCTTGGGCTCCCTATCCTTATAAACTATCTAAATCATGTGCGTTTCAACATGGGCTGGCAATGGATTTTGATTGATGTTTGGAGCTTTCAGGCTCTGGACCATAATTTGGTTTATATCGATAAGCTCTTGGATGGCACTCTTCAAATGTCAACACTTTTCTGTGTCGTGCCCCGGGGCATCAGAATAATATGCACATCTGAGGGAATAATCTAGGTTCTTTGGAGGGGGATTTGGTAATTTTGACTCAATCGGCCTCAGAACATCTAACTGCCTTAACCTCTGAAACAAACTGGCATAATACTCCCCAAGCGGGGTGAAAGTTTGCTTCCGCTGCTACCTTTCCTTTCTATACTCCGGCCTGGGTCAAAAGCTTAGACCAGTAGGGTTTTGGTATGTTCATGGATAAGGATTTTGTGGAGATGGTGCACGCCATTACGGGTAAGGAGGGGGTTGAGCATATGACTATGCGTGGTGGACGTGGTATTAGGGTGGTCTGACTGAATACTAAGGGTCTGGTGGTGGAAAGTAGTGTTGGGATGGATTATATGGAGCTTGGGTGTAGGTTTGTGGTTGGGGTAAAGGTTGGGTATAATGGTGTGGGGAACCCCTCAGGCCATGCCACGGTCCTGAGACAATCATAGCAACATCTTGTTTCTTCCTTTTACCTAACACGTCCCCGGTGCCATTCTTGATTGCTTGTGTAGTTGCTTTGATGGCAGAGTAACTCATGATCTTGCTTGATTCGAGTCCTTCCTCTACCATTCCTCCCATATTCACTACTTCATTGAAAGACTTACCTATGGCCGAGATCAGATGACCAAAGTAAGCAGGCTCCAAGGCCTGAAGAAAGTACTCCACCATTCAATCTTCCTTCATTGGAGGATTGACTCGTGCTGCCTGTTCTATCCATAGGAAACCATACTCCTTGAAACTCTCACTGGGCTTTTTCTCTATCTTAGTCAAGGAGAGGCGATCTGGGACAATTTCTACGTTGTATTGGAAATGTCGAGCGAAAGCCTGGGCCAAGTCATCCCAGGTGTAACTCCTGCTATTGTCCTGGCGGTTGTACCACTCCAATGCTGCACCACTCAAACTTTGACTAAAATATGCCATCAACAATTCACTTTTCCCACCAGCACCCCTCATTTTGCTGTACATCGGGAAACAAGCACAGATCCTTATATGCCACACTCACTTGGCCACCTAACCCTTGCATATTTCTCAGTGACTGCTCCAAGCTCTTTACCTTCCTAAATATCTCCTATTACTCTATGTTTTTGTGTGGCTTCTCAGTTTCGACAGGAGTGTAGGAGTAGTGATCCGGGAATTTGAAGGTGGGCTCTGGGGCATAGTACTGGTTATCTTGAGCTTGGAATGCCGGCTCACTAGAAGATCGATGGAGGGTAGCTCGCGGAGGTGCTATGAAGACAAGGGTAGCTGGCGGAGTAGGGTATGTGGTTGCTTTGGCTGGGGGAGCTTGGATGGTTTAGGAAGAGGTGCCATGATAGTGGTGGTAAGGGGTAAAGCTTGGTGCATTAGCGGGGATAGATCAACAATGGTGGGATCTTGAGATTGAGCTAGAGGTGGGATAAAGGCAGGGTTGGCAGTGCATGACAGTGGAGGATTCCCCTTAATCCATGCTTGGTGTCACATCCCTTTTTCCCCTGCCCCCTCTCGCGAGGAGAAGTTCGGGTTTCGACATTTGCGGGATATAATGACTCATTTCCTCAGGGTTGGTTTACATTACCAGAGATTAGGTTAAGGGCTCGAAATAACCTCGAGGGAAAGGTGTTAGGCACCCCTCTTGGTCCACAACTGTGGGTCCCGACCGAACTTATATTCACACATTAGTCCATAAATAAACAATTGAAGCAAATAATTGCAAGTAGAGCATGTTGGGCATTGTATAAAATAGGAATTTAAACTGGTTGTAGAAAAAAAGAAAATTGAGTTTCAAGCAAAGAGGATTTGGGGAGAGGGAGGTCCTAGGTTGGTTGTCCTATAGGATCACATCAGTACAATGCCCGTTAATCACTCCTTAGAAAGGGGCTACGCGTGGCATTAGCGCACCAATCATCATATCCATATCTACCCTTCCCATTTCCTTAGTGGTCATGCAAATCGAGTGTTGGTCAGCGATCTTTATTGCGTGCCGCTACCCGTCCTTTCTTAATGGTCCTAGAGGGAGTTTGGACCTCTACCTATAGGTGGTTCTAGACGTACCCCTAAGGTTTTAAAAGGGCAGAATTCTAAGGCGACAGTCATAACATGTAGGACTTTACACATAATGGAAGCAGATAAGAGGCTCAAAATTTCCTCCTGAAGTAAACATACAAGCAGCACGACTCAAACACAATTAAGGTCTTTATAAATCAAAGTCCTAAAGAAGGATCTCTAGGTGACCATGCAGAAACCAACAAACCCTTTTAGGTTCAGAAATTATACCATAGCAGTTGCCTAAGGACGGTTTTTAAAGTTATTAGAATCAAAAACATTAAATGACAGAGAAATAGCTTCAGGGGATATAGTTTTGAAAATGCCCTAAGGCTTTCCTATATGCAGTATACCGAGTCTATATTAATGTAGAAACAACAGGTTTTCGATAGACTCCTTTAATACCTATAAGCATGATATCTAATGGGATCGATGCAATTTTGAAAGAACTTGTTTCAAAAATGTTAACGCTTAGTAAGACAAACTTTAGAAATGAACTAGGTGTAATGAAATTGATTTATTAGGTTGAATTACATTACTAGACAGAATTGTGGGTATAGATCCCTATAGGCATGATATCTAGGCGTATTACTGATTTTAGTCGATTTGCAGCAACATACAGAAAGACTTATTAAAACTGAATCGGTGTTGAGTCTTTTAGGCATGGCACTACTGATTTAAGACATGATGGGTTGGAGCCTATGAACATGGTTTTTAATATGGCAAGATGCAGAACCTTAGGAACACTATTTCTACTGATTCAAACAAAATTAGAAGTGAGATCCTATAAACATGATTTCTGTTAGGCAAAACAATCAGATTTAAATGCATAAATCCCTATGAGAATGTTTTCTATTGAGTAAAGCAGGCATATTTTAAAAATGAGATCCTAAAAGCAGGATTTCTACCCATATTACCCCATAAAGTATACATCTACCACCCTTTTTACTAAATGCCCCAAATATCTATTTACAAATTATTACAGGCCAATGAATGAATTACATAAGTAAAATAGAAAATCAAGAAGCTATTCTATAGGGAGCCTTCAATTAGGCCAGAGTTTCTAAAGCCTCCAATGGTCTCATAAACCTCAATTCCATAGACAAATCAGAGTCTAGGTGCATTAAAGTTCCCTAAGGGCTTCAAGAACCCGGGGCAATGCTTACACCTAGACTTAGCAACCAAGAATTAAACCAGTGCAGTGTGGAAAGGCTAGCCTCAGTATGCCAGAGTTCAGAGGGCTCTCAAGAGGATCCCAAGACAGTACACATACTAGAGGGGGCAGAACTTATTGACTAAGAGTAAAGTGGAAGTGCAGGACACAAGTTAAAAAGGGTTATTAAAGATTGTTTTGGAAAGTCTGTTTTGAAAGCAATTAGTAAAGCAACAAATATTGTTTGAAAAGAGGTTGGAGTAGTAAACAAGCTTAAACACCTTAAGAAAAGATAACACACAGCTAGTTTATAGAATTCAGCAGTCATGCTGGGGTCAAGGGGTTGGGGATACATAGACATTTGGCTGCACAACCCAGCAAAGATCTTAAGGTTGGTTTGGACATGCTCAGAGATAGTTGACTCTGGCATAATCATACACAAGTTGGGAGAAATACGAACACATAGAAGGGGTGATAAGGATTTAGGGATTCATAGGATGGTAAGCACACAAGAAGTAAAGACAACTTTCAAGGCATGCTTTGAAACACATAAGGGAATACATTGATCTAAAGGGAAGGGGAGACATAGTAACATACTGATAATGTAACTTAACTACAAATTTTAAAACAAAACCACAAGTAGAAGCAAGCTAGAAATAAAAGAAACTGAAACAATAAGAGAAACATATTGTTGTTAGAGCTTTAAATCAAAACCAGGACATACTAGTGAAGGTAGAAGTAAGCAGAATAAAAGAACCAAAGAGCACAGATGATTAGCCTAGGCTTGTAGCCGGCTAATAGTAGCAAGTAGCACAAGAGAGATGGAGAGTAGAGATTTTTAGTAAGAGGAGTAGTTTTTGAAAACCAAGTGTTATTCTCTGTTAATGAAAGACTTAGGGTATTTATAGTTTTGAAAGTAGGCAAAAAATAAGGTAACAAGTAAAGGTTTAGCACAATTATAAAAGTAATCACAATTAGAATCTAATTAATACAAGTACTCCCCTTTAATCAAAGAATCACAGCTTAAACGGATACCAACATGGATAATCAAGGAAAAAAATCAGTTAAGGAAGACTGATTTGTACCATATAAAGGATAGTAAAAGTATAGAGCATATGACTGCGTCTAAGTACAGAATATACGAATGAAGGAAAGGATTCAGTAAGAGTGAAGTACCACAGTGATCGCTGCCGACTCAACGCTACACCAAGGTAGGAAGAGCGGGTCACAATAGCTTTTACCCGAATAGTGGTTCGGGATCAAAATTCCACAGGGAACTAGTAGTGGAGTTGTATTGTCCGTCTAGTCTAGAGATGCGGTTGTGCTTCTAATGTCACTTCAAACATTTTTAGTTTTCTTTGTTTTTATAACTACTATTATGAAACTAATGATTAAAACTAAATTATGCTATGAGAATATTGCTAAGTTGTATTTAATATAGGGAAAGGCACTAGGGTCGTGACACTACCTAGGTGGCTAATCAATGGGTAGAAGTTACGAAGGGTAGATTGATATATTTTGGGCTTATGCCATAACTGTTGTACAATTGTACCCATTCTCGCACCTCTCGGTAGAAAGAATGATTTTGCCCAATTGGCTCTCTCAAGACCAATTGGGTAGGCCAATTAGACCAAGCAACTAGGGTTCAAGTAGGGTGATTACTCTCTCGAGATTTAACCCGTTAATTGGGACTACCATTTCTCATGGGTCCATCCCAATTCCTTATTGGGTCAATTTTGGGGTCATAGACTCTCTTTCTCAAGAAGGGTTAAACCCATTAAGCTTGAATCTATGTTTGCAACCACAAATTCAAAATTGAAACATAAAATCAACCCAAATAACAAATACCCAATATCAATCAATTACCCACACTAGGGTTGAGCCACAACCCTAGCTAATGGGTCTAGCTACACATAATTAAAGAAGAATAAGAAGAAATAGATGAGGAACTAAACATGTTAATTAATTACTAAGAAGAATCTACAAATATCTATCGTTAATAAAGAGCAAAAGTGCCAAAAATGGCTACAATATCGTTCCCAGGTGCATAGCTGCATTTCAGAAATTAAAACTTTACCTAAAAATGGTAAAATGTTCTATTTATACTCGGCTGGAAAAACTGGACAAAAATACCCATGCGGGGTCAGCGCGGACCACGTAAAAAGGACCGCGGCCGCACTGGCTCTTGGACTTGTGATTTCAGCTTCTCTAAAATTAAGGACCGCGGACCACAAGAAAGTGCACCGCGACCGTAGTGGGGATTGGCGCGGCCGCACATAAAGGAACGCGGGGCGCATTGCTTGAAATGGCTAAAATCTCAACTCTCTAAATCTCGTTCACGCGGACCGCGCAAAGGAGAAGTGCGGCCGCATGGCTTTAATCTCCAAATTTTCTGTCTCTGAACCTCATGTTCGCGGACCGCGTAAAAAGGTAGCGCGACCGCGAAGCCTGACCGCAGACCGCGCCCGCGTTGCCTCCAACTTGAGAATGCCAAGTCTCTAAATCTCCTAGTGTGGCCGCATTCAATCTTGCGCGTTCCGCACTAGGCCTTTTTCCCCTTATTTTACTTAGTCTTTGACACTTGAGCAGGTTTCACTCCGTTTTGAGTCGATCTTCAACATTTGTCGCTTTGTCGCTCAAACCTGCAATCAAGCACAACTTGTGAGCATTTTAGGACTATTTTGTAGAAATTTGTAATCAAAGTAATAGCAAGTAGGGGTATAAAACATGGTAAAATCCCGACTTATCAACTCCCCCAAACTTTAACCTTTGCTTGTCCTCAAGCAAGCAAAATAAGACCCACCCCTTAAAGGGAAATCCAAGTAATTCCAGCTATCCTAAAGCAACCTCAACAAGCATCAATTGGGACTAACAATTGCCCTCAATACGAATGCATCATTAACACATTTAAACTTTGAAAACTTTGGATCAAGTGTGACACAAAAGTATCAAGAGTTGACACATTTCATAAAAGAACTTCTCTCAATTACTTTGGTCATTGTGGAACCCCAACTCACACATCCTCAACTCTCCCTAAGCGAACCTCACCCTTTTTAGTATTGACACACAAACTGAGGTTGATGGAATTTCACTCATCTCTCTCAAGAAGTAGGTCACAAGTTCGGCTCTGGGTACCATATGCTTGCCCCTTATGTAAGTATCTACTAATGTAGGCTCCCTTCAACTCAAGATCCTATAGGGCTTTTGTGGAGTCAAATGTGAAGGCTTTTGGGTAAGGGTAGGACATGTTTTTATTCAAGTGGGTTCAATCTTCCCTTAAGCACTTTTTTGATTCATTTTGGCACAACTCTATTGACTCTTTTGAGTATTTCACTTCTTTACAAGGTGTTAGAGAGATACACTGTCACTCTTTCTTATGCAATTCAAAACATTTCTCCTTTTTCTACTTTTTCCACACCTTTTCTCCTTTTTTTCCTTGGGTCCCTTTTTATTCTTGTTCACATTCGACTTTCTTTTTGTCTTTTTTCTTTTCTTGCCTTTTCATTGCCTTCCTTTTTATTTTGCTTTTGGACCTTTCTACCACTTTGTTTCCTTTCTTGTCTCTCCCCCCAAACTTAGACATTTGCTATTACTCAAGGGAAGATTTGGGTGCCAAGAGAGGGTATCATTTAGAACGGGTATAGGCTTGTAGCGTTGGTTCTTAAAAGAAATAGGTTCAAAGCTCAAAAGGGTTAACTAGGGATCATTTCATTGGTAGGCCATGTAATTGTTCACTTTAACTATTGGGTCAAGGAAAGCCTATAATCACTTCTCAAGTCAAATTTCACTTATGATTTCGCCTCAACAAACATTCAGGGCAAGTTCTAGACCATTGGCCTGGGACTTGGACTCACAATTTGATTCCTCACCACACACGCTAGAGGATTGCCAAAGACATCGAGTCGAGGGCCCACAACGACCTTAGTTACGATTCAAGAACACAATGGTCTGAAAAGACCACATGATGATTGTTTGGTCAATGCAAGAGTCTCAAAGCCACGACTTTCACCATCCTAAACAGAATATTATGTATTTGACCATGGGATCAAAGGAAAATGTGCTAGGCCCAAGTGAATCTTTGCTTGAGGTACCCTTAACTACAACTATCAAAAACAAAAGAAAAATCAAAGAAACGGACTCAAACCCTTTAGAAGGCTGTCAATCCATCCATCATCGGGAAAAGCCACCCGGTTCACACAATACTCTACCCTTGGAAAGAACGTGGCCTTAAGAAAATCAAGGGCTTATTGGAAGCGTCAAAAACAAAACAAGAGGCTACGAGCCTAACTATAAAGCTAAAAATGAAAATTTTTGCGAAAATAGAAAATAGAAAATAGAATGAATATGTACAATAGGGGAGTAGAATATACAACGGGGGATGAATATGTACAGAAATGTAACTTTATATATAGCCCAAAAGAGAGAATAAAAAGTAGAAGAAAAGTGGCTAAAGTGTAAAGTTATACAACCCAAAATAGAAAATCAAAGTAAAGCATAAACTAACAATCTGTATATATAGTCATCCATGGATAATCAAAAAGTAGGGCACACCCCCACGAATAAAAGCTGGCATTGTCCCAATGCCAACTAAATAGATAAGCGTCAAAATCAAAGTAAAGGATATAGAGGCTCCCTAGGCCTGGTCAGTCTGCTTGGGATCCTCAGTGGTCCCCAAGTCCTCCGTATGTGCGGAACCCTCAAACTGGCTCCCGGCCTCCTGCTGCTTAACTGATGGGACTGGGGCCTGCTCCTGGACTGGCTGGATGCTAGGTGCAGCATGTGGCAAACTGGAAGAGACCTCCGGTGGGACTGCCTTCTCAATCACTGCATCAGCTGTACTGGGGAGCTTCCTCTTCTTCCTAGGCTGCCTGGGTGCCTGCTCCTGTTGTGACTCTGATACTGGTGCTGCTGGATCTGGGACTGGCTCCCCGAATAGCAAGTCTAGAGGCATCTGGTCTGCCAATAGCTTGTCCACATCTGTCCTGAGCTGCTTCACAGACTCCTTAGAATCCCGTGTTCTCCTCATTTCCTTGTGCTCCTTGGCAAGCTCCTTCAGATCTTTGCCATGTCACTCCACAACATTAGTCAAAGTGGCCTGTGTCTTCATAATACTTTCCTAGTTTTCCAGGAGCTTCTTCAAAGTGTCCTCAATGGACTGAGGAATCTGAGCTGGCTGAGGTGCTGATTGGGTCTGAATAATGGAAGACAATGTGGACAACTTGGATGTCGCAACTGACATCCAGTTGTTCAAGCTAGCCAATGTCTGGCTCAACTGATGGGCAGTAAAGGGATGAGTCCTGGAAGATGGCACCCTTGGTCCCGCTAAAGTACTGGGACCAGTAGAAGAGGATGGTCTTGGAGGCAAGTCTACAACTGTAGTGGCAACAGGCTCGGTGGAAGGCACGGTAGAAGGCTCTACAACAACTGACTCCTCAGACTGGCCAGTTAGGAAGAGGCATGTGGCTTGTAGTTCTTGGATTTAGGGTTGTCCGGGCCCTGCATGTTGTACCAAGAGTAAGGAGCCACAGGCTTGGTCTTGATGTCATACCTTTTCTTCTCCACCTCCAGATCCCTGAAATACATAGAAAGGGTGTTGGGAAAAGGGTAGTTCCGGTCATGCTCCTGTCCCACAGTAGAAATCACCCTGGACATCACATTGCCCACATTGATGGGGTACTGGGCCATGATAGATGCAACAAGAACAACCCGGGTAAGTGGAATAGTGTTATCGTGGGTAGAAGGTTCAAGCTGACTGCACACAAATGTCAACCACCCTCGAGTCTCAAAGTTGAAGGTGTTCCGGAATATTTTATTCCCTGCTTGCAACCATGTTGGGACAGTACCTTGAATTGCCAAGAACTGGGCCAACCAAGGATGGACTTCCTCCCCCATCCCTAACTTTGACAAATAAAGTGACTCATCCTCATCTCGGAACCCCAAATACTTATTCAAGGAATTTCCATCAAACAACACTGTTTTGTCTCTCACTTTGGTCACCTTAGTATCCTTGACAATGTGAGCCACGTTGGAGTAAAATTCCCTAACCATGTGCTCATTTGCATCGATGCACTTCTCCATGAAGAACTCCCAGCCATTTCTAGTTCGGAACTAAACGTTCAGGTTGTGGGGTAAAAGGTTAGCTTCAATAAAACTTCTCTCCGGTATCAACTTCCTCACCGGCCACCACTCCCTACACTTATGGTAAGCCACTTGGCTCACGAATCTATCCTCCCATTCTTCAGCTTTTCTAGTCCGTGCAACTCCCCCAATCTGAGGCTCACCTCCCTCACCTTTGCCTGCACTCTCCCTAGATAATGAAGCTGTGGGGGAGGTGGAGTATTTCCCACTACCGCCTGCGGACTCGTCAGAAAAATCTGAGACTACATCCACTGGTCTTTTGGAGGTGAGTGATGGTGGAGGGGTATCAACTAGGTGGAGGGGGTCGGTTATGCGAGTTGGGATTGAATATGAGAAGATGCTTTTGGACGGCACATACTCACTCCCCGACGAATGAGAAGCAACCTTATCAGTAACTTTTATCAATTTTCGAGTCTTTTTTATGTTCTCCCGAGCCTCGGGATTGAGTTTGGCTATTCTCTTGCCTTTACCCCCTCAGGAGGAACCACCTCTCCCGGGTTGTTGTGATTGTTTGCCGCCCTTTTGTCTAACCATTATATGCAATCAAACACATCTAGCATTGTCAGTTTAAGCATGGGAAATGAACCACTTATTGAAATCAATTGCAGAAAATCAGGTGAAAATGTTGCAGACACCATTGTAGAACAGGTTGCAGTACATATCTCTGCGGATCACGCAAAATAGGAGTGCGGCCGCATTGGAGGCACTGCGGACCGCACAAAAATGACCGCGGTCCGCGCTGGGCAAAGGCCCCAAAACACAACTCTCTGAATCTCCCACTGCGGTCCGCACAAAATGGGGACGCAGCCGCGGTCGGCCAGCACGAGCCGCGCCAAAGTGCAATGCGGCTGCGCTAGAAACATTTAACTTTCAATCAAAAGAGCTCCGCGGTCCGCACAAAAATGCAACGCAGACTGCGTCAGGGCAGCACGGTCACGCAAAAGCAACCGCGGCCCTCGCTGAGCTAGGGTTAGGGAATTAAGTTAGGGTTTCATGCTTTTCTTCCATTTTTGTTCAATTTTTGACTCCTACTTGTCCTTACTCAGTTACCTAATCTTTAAGCATGCCCATCACACAAAAAGCTAGCAAGAAATCTAACCTAAACTAGTAATTCAAAGAAAAATGGGAAGAAAAGGAAAGAATAAGATGAAAACTAAGATATAATTAATCATGAGTGCATGAGATATTACCAGGTTGATGAAAAATGAGTGCAATTAATCCAATCAAGCAAGAAGAACGGGCTCGGAAAATTATGAACAGTAAACTTAGGGTTCTGGGTTATCAAAGTGCGAAAATGGTAAAATGAGACCCTTGGTTTCCTTTTATAAACACCCAGTGGGACCCGTACTCACCTACCAGCGTGGCTGCACAAAAGCGACCGCAGACCGCGCTGGGTTTGTTCATGCAGCCTTGCAGAAAGCAGCCCACGCGGACCACACAAACATGACCGCGGCTGCGTGAAAACTTCAGAGAGCACAATAATTTTGACTTGCCAGCGTGGACCGTGCAAAAATGCACCGTGGCCGCCCTGGCAAAATTCAGAGACTATGCAAACCTGGCTCATGCTTGTGCAGATCGCGCAAACATGCACCGCGGCCGTACTGGCAAACTTCAGAGACTGTAATTTTTTTCCTTTTTGTTTTCAACTGCTTCAACACAATCCCTGCAATATCTCACAAATAATTAGCTCAAAAATTCTAAGCTACAAAGAAAATCAAAGAGAAAGAAAAAGACATGGGTTGCCTCCCAAGAAGCGCCTGATTTAACGTCGCGGCACGACGTATGTTACCATCACATCACTTCAAATGAATGAGTGCCACCATGTGGCTGTCATCAAACTTTTCCAAATAATGCTTGACACGATGCCCATTGACCCGGAAAACTTCATCATTCTTGTTCTTGAGATCAACAGCACCAAAAGGAGTCACACATACAACTTCAAATGGCCCACTCCACTTTGACTTGAGCTTTCCCGAAAATAACCTCAACCGGGAGTTGAAAAGAAGAACCATATCACCAACCTTGAATTCCTTTCCCCCAACATATTTATCGTGAAGATACTTCATCTTGTCCTTATACAAAGACGATCTGGAGTAGGCATGAAATCTAAACTCATCAAGCTCATTTAGTTGCTCAACACAGAGATTCGCCGCAACATCCCATTCCAAGTTCAACTTCCTCAAGGCCCACATAGCCTTGTGCTCCAGTTCTGCCGGAAGATGGCAAGCTTTACCAAACACCAACCAGTACGGAGACATACCAATTGGGGTCTTGTAAGCTGTCCGATAGGCCCAAAGAGCATCATCCAATTTCTTCGACCAATCGGTTCTATTAGCATTTACCGTCTTGGACAAGATACACTTTATTTCTCGGTTGGAGACTTACACTTGACCACTAGCTTGAGGATGATAGGGGGTGGTCACTTTGTGATTTACTTCATACTTAGCAAGCAATGAGTCGAAAGCCTTGATGCAAAAGTGAGACCCCCCATCACTAATGATAGCATGAGGTGTGCCAAACCTTGTGAAGACACTATTTTTCAAGAATGCCACAACACTCCAGGATTCATTGTTAGGTAAAGCCATGGCTTCAACCCACTTTGAGACATAGTCCACTGCCACGAGAATATAGGTGTTCCCACAATAGCTCATGAAAGGACCCATGAAATCGACGCCCCAAACATAAAAAATATCCACCTCGAGAATCGTATTGAGTGGAATCTCATCCATTTTTGAAATTCTGCCGGCTCTTTGGCATGCATCATATCTCTTTACCAAATCACTAGCATCCTTAAATAGAGTCGGCCAATAGAAATCGCAACTCAAGACCTTTGAAGACGTCCTCACCCCTCCATGATGGCCACCATAGGGAGAGGAGTGACAAGCCTCCAATATGCTCAATTGTTCACCTTCTGGGACACATCTTCTAATCACACCATCCGTGCAAATTTTAAACAAGTACGACTCATCCCAATAAAAATCCAAACTATCCCGTTTAAGTTTCTTCGTTTGGTTGGAAGAGAGCTCACACGGGACAATTCCGGTCACAATGAAGTTGGCGATGTCCGCGAACCATGGAATGTCACACCTAGACACGGAAAGAAGTTGCTCATCGGGGAATGCATCATTTATTTCAAGGCCGTCACATGTCCTCCCTTCTTCCTCCAACCGGGAAAAATGGTCCTTAACTTGATTCTCACTTCCCTTCCGGTCCACTATTTCTAAGTCGAATTCTTGAAGAAGTAGCATCCATCTCATTAATCTCGCCTTGGAATCATTCTTGGACATCAAATACCTAAGGGCGGCATGGTCCGTGTGCACAATCACCTTGGCCCCCATAAGATAAGTACAAAATTTTTCCATGGCAAATACAATTTCCAACAATTCCTTCTCCGTCACCGTGTAATTCTGCTGAGCTTCATTAATAGTTTTGCTTGCATAGTACACGGGATGGAACATTTTACTAATTCTTTGACCTAACACCGCCCCCACCGCAACGTCACTTGCATTACACATTAGTTTAAAGGGCAAACTCCAATTAGGTGCGGTGATGATATGAGTTGAGGTTAACTTGTGCTTTAAAATTTCAAAGGCCTCCATGCATTTTTCATAAAAAAAAAACTTGGCATCTTTCTCTAGCAACTTGCAAAGTGGATTCACAACCTTCGAGAAATCTTTGATGAACAGCCGGTAGAACCCAGCATGCCCAAGAAAACTCCTCACCCCTTTGACAGAAGTAGGGGGAGGAAGCCTCAAAATGACCTCGATCTTGGCCTTATCAACTTCAATTCCTCGCTTTGAGATCTTGTGACCCAACACTATACCTTCTTCTACCATAAAATGATATTTTTCCCAATTGAGAACGAGGTTAGTTTCTTCACATCGAGCCAGTACTCTATCCAAATTTACCAAACATTCTTCAAAAGAGTCACCAACCACACTAAAGTCATCCATAAAGACCTCCAATATGTCTTCCACCATGTCGGTGAAAATAGCTATCATGCAACGTTGGAAGGTCGCTGGAGCATTGCACAACCCGAATGGCATCCGGGAGCAAGCAAATGTACCGTAGAGGCATGTAAAATTGGTCTTCTCTTGGTCCTCCGGGGCAATTAAGATTTGATTATAGCCCGGGTATGCATCCAAAAAGCAATAGAAAGCTCGCCCCACAAGACGATCAAGTATTTGATCAAGGAATGGTAAGGGGAAATGATCCTTGCGGGTCACCTTGTTGAGCTTCCGATAGTCCATATAAACTCTCCACCCGGTAGTGGTCCGAGTGGGAATAAGCTCATTATTGTCATTTGTCACTACCGTCATCCCACTTTTCTTTGGCACACATTGGACCAGAGAGGTCCATGAGTTGTCGGAGATTGGATAAACCACACCGGCATCAAGCCACTTGATAACCTCTTTCTTTACCACTTCTTGCATCGCCTCATTTAGTCTTCTTTGATGTTCATGTGAAGGACTTGCATCCTCATCCAAGATTATTTTATGCATTCAAAATGTGGGGCTTATCCCCCGAATGTCCGCTAGAGTCCATCCTATTGCCCTTTTTCGCTTTTGAAGCACCTCCAAAGTGGCCTCAACTTGCAAGTTAGTAAGGCAAGAAGAAAAAATAACTGGAAGAGTTGAATTAGAGCCCAAAAATTCATACATGAGGTGTGGAGGAAGTGGCTTCAACTCCAACACCGGTGGCTCTTCAATTGATGGCTTGGTTGGTGGGGTTTTGCGGTTTTCAAGGTCCAAAGATAACTTTCTAGGTCTCGACTGGCATCATCATTGAAATCCATGTTAAGAAGCACGGTCTTAAGAGGATCTTCGACATTTATCATGGAACTTGTGTCATTCACTATCACAGCTGTGACAATGTCCACAAATGAACACACCTCCGTGCTATTGGGTTGTCTCATTTATTTGCACACATGGAATACTACCTTCTCATCTCCCACTCGGAATGTAAACTCACCCGCTTCAACATCAACCAATGTCTTCCCCGTAGCTAGGAAATGTCTTCCAAGAATAATCGACACTTCAAAGTCCACCTCATAATCCAATATGACAAAGTGCCGGCAATATGAATTTATCAACACAAACAAGAACATCATCAATTATGCCCAAGGGTCGCTTCATCGATCGATCCACCATTTGAAGTCTCATAGAGGATGGCCTAGGTTGCCCGATTCCCAAAGTCTTGAAGACAGAATAAGGCATCAAGTTAATGCTAGCCCCCAAGTCACAAAGGGCTTTGGCAAAATCCGCACTACCGATAGTGCAAGGGATAGTAAAAGCTCCAGGGTCTTCAAGTTTCAGGGCCATAGAATGCACTATAGAACTCACTTGATGTGTCATTTTAATTGTTTCACACTCCATCGACCTCTTCTTAGTTACCAAATCCTTCATAAACTTTGCGTACCCAAACATTTGTTCAAGTGCCTCCACCAACGACACATTGATAGTAAGACTCTTCATCATCTCAATGAACTTTTTGAATTGATTGTCACCTTTTTGCTTTGCTAACTGTTGAGGGTAAGGTGGAGGTGGCGTAGGCAAGGGTTCCTTGGCCTTTTGTACAACCGGCTCGGTCATGTCAATAACGTGTTCCCTAGATGGGTTCACGACATCTTGAGTCTCTATCCCAGCCTCATCATCAATATCAATCTACACATCATTGGTCACATTTGGTTCAACCACATCATCAACATTCAAAGGCACATTATCATCATGCAACTCAACTTCGTCATTCACAACTTGATTTTCATTCGAGACATGCACATCACCGCCTCTTCCGCTTCTTGTTGTAATCGCCATCACATGATTGTTACACCCCTTCGGGTTCACTACCGTATAAATTGGTAGAGCACCCTTAGGTCGAGTATTCAACGATTGAGAGATTTGGCCAAGTTGCACCTCCAAATTCCGAATAGAGGTGTTATGAGAAGCCAATTGAGCATCAGAGTCTTGGTTCTTCTTCATCATTTCTATTCTCCCCATATCACTACCCGAAGAACTAGACCCTTGAGATTGAAAGGGAGCTGGATTGTTTGGTTGTTGGTAAATGGGGGTCCTTTGAAAGCCTTGCCCTCGGTTGCCTTGATTTCTGCTATTATTCTACCCTCCTTGATTGTTGTTGTTGTTGCTCCAATTATTATTGTTCCCATTCCAATTGCCTTGATTATTAACTTGGTTACCCCACTTGTTGTTTTGATTGTTGTTGTTCCAATTGCCACCACCTTGTTGTTGGTTGTTATTGTTCCAATTACCGCCGCCTTGTTGATTGCCCCAATTTCCTTGGGGACACCATTGTTGATTCCCTTGATTTCCTCTATTCCCTTGGTAGTTATTGACATATTGACATTCCTCGCTTTTCTCATCATAGAACTCATTCGAATAACCACCACCATCATTGTTGTTGTCAAATTGCCCACAATTACCTTGAGGTTGTTGTTGCCCTCTTTGCCTCCTTTTCAACATAGAAACACCTTCCATTGCATTGACTTGGCGCGGGTTTTGGACTTGTTGCAATTGCACCTTCGCCAATTGATTCATAGTTGTTGTAAGCTCGGCAATAGCTTGGCCATGATCATGCAATTCCTTGTGCAAATGGATGACCGTGGGGTCACCTTGGGGCACATTTGCTCGACTTTGCCATGTCGAAGAGGTGTCAGCCATTTCATCAAGTACATCACATGCTTCTTGGTAAGAAAGTTTCATGAAGTTCCCTCCGGTTAATTGGTTTACAGTGCACTGATTCGTGGTGTTGATGCCCCGATAAAAAGTTTGTTGTATCATTGCCTCGATCATGTCGTTATTAGGGCACTCCTTCACCATTGTTCTATATTTTTCCTATATCTCGTGCAAAGGTTCCGTTGGCTCTTGCTTGAAGGATAGAATTTAATCCCGAAGAGCCACCATATGACTTGGAGAAAAGAACTTGGCAATAAATTTTTCTGCAAATTCAACCCATGTGGTGATAGAATGATTGGGGAGCCTTTCTAACCAATCCAACGCTTTACCCCGAAGAGAAAATGGGAAAAGCCTCAATCTCAACGCATCCTCGAATACGTTTGTTTGCTTGCCACTCCAGCATATATCAACGAACCCCTTCAAATGATTGTATGCATTTTGATCGGAGGCGCCCGTAAAATACCCTCTTTGCTCGAGCAAGGTCAACATGACATTTGTGATTTGAAAGTTCCCCGCCCGGATTCGTGGAGGAACAATAGCATTGGCGTATCCTTGATTAGGAAGAACTCTTGGGACCACTCTTGGCGGTGGAGGAGGAAGGTCAGGAATATTCTCATTCGGATTAGCATTTGCATTGGTATTTCTACCTCTACGTGGATCTTGAGGTAATGGAATCTCATCTTGATCAATATCTTCAACCTCCTCCCCCACCATGGCATTGCCAAGAGGGTCATTAGCATTTAAAGCCATAGTACCTGATTGATCGACACACACAAAATTAGTAAACAAGAAGGAAAGAGAAGCAAAATGCAAAACTAGCTAAACAGATAGTCAACACCGTAAGCTCCCCGGCAACAGCGCCAAAAAGTGATCACTGCCGACTCAACGCTACACCAAGGTAGGAAGAGCGGGTCGTAATAGCTTTTACCCGAATAATGGTTCGGGATCGAATTTCCACAGGGAGCTAGTAGTGGAGTTGTATTATCTGTCTAGTCTAGAGATGCAGTTGTGCTTCTAATGTCACTTCAAACATTTTGGTTTTCTTTGTTTTTATAACTACTATTATGAAACTAATGATTAAAACTAAATTATGCTATGAGAATATTGCTAAGTTTTATTTAATATAGAGAAAGGCACTAGGGTCGTGACACTACCTAGGTGGCTAATCGATGGGTAGAAGTTACTAAGGGTAGATTGATATATTTGGGGCTTATGCTATAAACGTTGTACAATTGTACCCATTCTCGCACCTCTCGGTAGAAAGAATGATTTTGCCCAATTGACTCTCTCAAGACCAATTGGGTAGGCCGATTAGACCAAGCAACTAGGGCTTAAGTAGGGTGATTACTCTCTCGAGATTTAACCCGTTAATTGGGACTACCATTTCTCATGGGTCCATCCCAATTCCTTGTTGGGTCAATTTTGGGTTCATAAACTCTCTTTCTTAAGAAGAGTTAAACCTATTAAGCTTGAATCTAAGTTTGCAACCACAAATTCGAAATTGAAACATAAAATCAACCCAAATAACAAACACCCAATATCAATCTAACCCTAGATGGCAACACCCGTCAATTACCCATACTAGGGTTGAGCCAAAACCCTAGCTAATGGGTTTAGCTATACATAATTAAAGAAGACACAGAAGAAATAGATGAGGAACTAAACATATCAATTAATTACTAAGAAGAATCTACAAATATCTATCGTTAATAAAGAGCAAAAGTGCAAAAAATGGCTGCAATCTCGTTCCTAGGTGCACAATTGCATTTCAAAAATTAAAACTTTACCTAAAAATGGTAAAATGTTTTATTTATACTCGACTGGAAAAACTGGACAAAAATACCCCTGCGGGGTCAGCACGGACCGCGCAAAAAGGACCGCAGCCACGCTGGCTCTTGGACTTGTGATTTCAGCTTCTCTGAAATTAAGGACTGCGGACCACGAGAAAGTGCACCGCGGCCGTGGTGGGGGTTGGCACAACCGCAAATAAAGGAATGCGAGGCGCATTGCTTGAACTAGCTAAAATCTCAGCTCTCTGAACCTCGTTCACGCGGACCGCGCAAAAGAAAAGCGCGACCGCGTGGCTTTAATCTCCAAATTTTCTATCTATGAACCTCATGTTCGCAGACCGCATAAAAAGGTAGCGCAATCGCGAAGCCTGACCACGGACCGCATAAAAAGGTAGCGCGACCGCGAAGCCTAACCGCGGATCGTGCGATTAGTACCGCGCCCGCGTTGCCTCCAGCTTGAGAATGCCAAGTCTCTGAATCTCCTAGTGCATCCGCATTCACTCTTGCACGGCCCGCACTAGGCCCTCTTTTCCTCATTTCACTTAGTCTTTGACACTTGAGCAGGTTTTACTCTGTTTTGAGTCGATCTTCGACATTTGTCGCTTTGTCGCTCAAACCTGCAATCAAGCACAACATGTGAGCATTTTAGGACTATTTTGTAGCAATTTGTAACCAAAGAAATAGCAAGTAGGGGTATAAAATATGGTAAAATCCCGACTTATCACACAACAAATAAGGAAACAAAATCAGTTAATTTAAACAGATGAGTACAACTTTAGGGTTTTGAAGGAAAATCTTGCAATCAAACCATGAATTAAGGAAATTAGAATCAATCAAAAGGGAGTCATGACTCTGCACTTCAACATATAAATAAAAAAGAAGGAACATGCGTAGCAAACATGCAAGGTCAGCCATATAGACAGAAAGAAGCAAGAGATGAGCAAACACAATCATACAAAAGTGACATAAGCAGGCTAAAGACTCAGTAGAAAACCCATTCGAAGCATGGTAACCAACAGAAACTTAACAAAATTGAGTAGTCATGCTAACACACAGAACCAAAGCAAAGAAAGGTCTTAAAAATTACGGCTTCTAACAGAATTGAGTTAATAATAGTAGGAACATAGGATCGGTCCAAATAAGCAATGAAAGAGGTTTAATCATAAAAAAAATTGATTAAAACAAGTGTAGAAGGAACTCCGAGAAAACCCTATTTTTTAAAGAAAGAAAAATGGTTTAAAAATTGAGGATCTTTTAGAAGAAGTTCGAGAATAGTACAAATCATAGGAAGAAACAAACTTAAAGCATTAAAAATAACACAGATCTAAGAGATTCAAAAAAGAGTTAGGGTTTCAAAAGAAAACCAAAATATAAACGATAGAACATGTTGCAAAAATCCATAAATAGTAACATATATGGTGTGATTTTGCCCAAAATCACACCAGAGAAGCCACGAATGACAGAAACAGAAATCCTAGGTCCAAATCGACATGGCCCAGGACCCTTTAAGGCCTCAGAGATGATGAACAAGGCGATGAGAGATCCATTGGAGGCTTGGGGTTGAAAGGTGGTCGCTGGAAAAGGGAGGAGAAGAAGGTCGACGGTTGAAAGCTAGGGTTAGGTTGAGAGTGTTTGAGATAAGAGAGGATTTCAGGGCCGCAGGATTTTGGAAATGAGTAGGGTTAGGGGTTCGCTTAGGAATTAAAAAGGAAAGGGCATGTGTGGACCGTTGATCTAGGAGATTGACGGTCATGATTCAATCGGGTAGGTGGGTTACGGGTTTGGGTAAGGGTTTATAGGGTCTGGGTCAGGTTATTTAATAGGAAATTGGGCTGGGGATTGGGTCCAATTTGGGCTACAATTTGAAATCTAAATTTGGCTATGATTTAAAGAGCTAATTTTTCCTATCTTAATTTAGAATACATGTCTAACATTGTCAGTTGAAGCACATGAGATGAAATAAACTGTTCAGTTGAATGAAAAAATTGTAGACACAGTGACATAGACAGAGGGGCGCGGACCGTACCAAGGGGCACGCGGTCCGTGCAATTCAATGACACCTACACATACCTCTCTGAACTAACCGACGTGGTCCGCACTGATTTAGTTCGTGGCCGTGATGGTTCAACGCGGACCGAACAAAAATGGAACGCGGTCCGCGCAGGTCGAATACCCAAATGTTACCTTCTCTGAACTGTTCTCACGCGGTCCGCACTATTTTGGACCGCGGCCGCACTAGGCTAACGCGGACCGCGCGCAAATAGCACGCGGACTGCACAGAGAAGTTTCATCATCACACACAATAGCAATGCGGACCGCACACAAATGCTATGCGGCCACGTAAGGCTAATTTAACTGAGTCGAGATTCTTTTTGTTCAATTAAGCACAAGTTGTTCAAATTACGGGTCATAAGTGTCCCTACTCAATTATTTAACATGAATTTATGCCCTTTGTTAAAAAATAAATGCCCAAAAATCGGACCTATCAGTGTAAACTAAGAACAAGAGAAGAGAAGAAGAAGTTATACTAGTGAAAGGCAATTAAAATAAACAAGAATCAGACTATGAATAAAATAAACAAGAGTTGTTACCAGGGATTAATGAGATTTAACAATTTTAGCAATTATTCTTGAGCAACAGTGAAAATATTAGCCTCAGGTGAAAATTTTGCGAAAAGGTTAAAATGAGGCCCAAGGCCTTTATTTATAGAAAAGCCCTGGGGCCCACGACTTAGGCACCAGCGCGGCCGCACAAAAAGGGTCGTGGACCGCGCTGGATTTCCAGCTTGCAATACCACTTGCTCAACCTACGCGGACCGCACTGTTTTGGTGCGCGGCCGCGTGGGAAACTTCAGAGACCCTGTCACTTTGGGACTTCCAGCGCGGACCGCACATAAATGTCACGCGGCCACGTGGGTCTTCTGAGACTTAACTTATACTTGCTCAGGCCTACACGGACCGCACTATTTTGGTGCGCGGCCGCGTAGGCCATCTTCAGAGACTGAGCATTTTTGCATTTTGTCCTGCACTGGTTCAACATTGTCCCTGCAACACTTCACACACTATCAGCTCAAAAATCCTAATCTATAATAGAAAAACAAAAAGAAAGAAAAAGACATGGGTTGCCTCCCAAGAAGCGCCTGATTTAACGTCGCGGCACGACGCATGTTATCATCATAGTCACTTCAAATGAATGAGTGCCACCACGTGGCTGTCATCAATCTTGCCCAAATAGTGCTTGACACGATGTCCATTGACCAACTTCACCATTCTTATTTTTGAGATCAATGGCACTAAAAGGAGTTACACCAACCACTTCAAAAGGACCGCTCCACTTAGACTTCAGCTTACCCGAAAATAACCTCAACCGGGAGTTGAAAAGAAGAACCATGTCACCAACTTTGAATTCCTTCCCTCAGGCATACTTGTCGTGAAGGTACTTCATCTTGTCCTTATACAAGGACGAGCTGGAGTAAGCATGAAACCTAAACTCATCAAGTTCATTCAATTGCTCAACCCGGAGATTTGCAGCGACATCCCATTCTAAGTTCAACTTTTTCAAAGCCCACATAGCCTTATATTCCAATTCTACCGGAAGATGACAAGCCTTCCCAAACACCAACCGATACGACGACATACCAATCGGAGTCTTGAAAGCTGTACGATAAGCCCAAAGAGCATTATCCAATTTCTTCGACCAGTCGGTCCTATTTGCATTAACATTCTTGGACAAAATACTCTTGATCTCTCGGTTAGAAACCTCAACTTGACCACTCACTTGAGTATGATAAGGAGTGGTCACCTTGTGATTTACCCCATACTTGGCTAGCAAGGAGTCAAAAGCCTTGTTGTAAAAATGGGACCCTCCATCACTAATGATAGCACGAGGGGTTCCAAACCTAGTGAAGATGTGTTTTTTCAAAAATTCCACGACACTCCGGGCTTCATTGTTGGGAAGAGCCACGACTTCAACCCACTTTGAGACATAATCCACCGCCACGAGAATATACGTGTTCCCACAAGAGCTTACAAACGGGCCCATGAAATCAATGCCCCACACATCAAAAATATCTACCTCTAGAATGGTGTTAAGAGGCATCTCATCCCTCTTAGAAATCCCGCCACCTCTTTGGCATGCATCACACTTTTTCACCAATTCGCTTGCATCTTGAAACAAAGTCGGCCAATAGAAACCACAGCTTAAAACCTTTGACGCCGTCCTCACTCCCCCATGATGACCACCATAAAGGGAAGAGTGGAAAGCCTCCAATATGTTCAATTGTTCTTCTTCCGGGACACATCGGCGAATCACACCATCAGTGCAAATTTTAAACAAGTAAGGCTCATCCCAATAGTAATCCAAACTATCCCGCTTGAGCTTCTTCCTTTGGTTGGAAGAGAGCTCATACGGGACTATACCAGTCACAAGATAATTGGCCACATTGGCAAACCACGGCATATCATGCATAGACACCGCAAGGAGTTGTTCATCCGGGAAAGCATCATTTATCTCAACACCATTGCTCGGTCTCCCTTCTTCCTCTAGTCTGGACAAATGATCCGCGACTTGATTTTCACTTCCTTTTCTATCCACGATCTCTAAATCAAATTCTTGCAAGAGTAGTACCCATCTCATCAACCTCGCCTTCGAATCTTTCTTTGTCATCAAATACCTAAGGGCGGCATGATCTGTATGGATAATTACCTTGGCCCCCATAAGGTATGGTCGGAACTTTTCTATGGCGAACACAATAGCTAGCAGCTCCTTCTCGGTGACTGTATAGTTCTTTTGAGCCTCATTCATCGTCTTGATTGCATAGTACACCGGATGGAACATTTTGTTGATTCTTTGTCCAAGCACCGCACCAACCGCTACATCACTCGCGTCACACATAAGTTCAAAAGGCAATTCCCAGTTGGGTGCGGTGATGATGAGAGTTGTGGTAAATTTATGTTTCAACAATTCAAAGGACTCCATACACCTCTCATCAAAGACGAACTTCACATCTTTTTCCAATAGCTTACAAAGCGGGTTAACAATTCTTGAAAAATCTTTAATGAATCGCCGGTAAAACCCGGCGTGGCCCAAAAAACTCCTCACCCCTTTAACAGAAGTAGGGGAGGGAGCCTTGAGATGACCTCTATTTTCGCCTTATTGACTTCAATACCATGCTTTGAGATTTTGTGCCCCAAGACAATTCCCTCTTGCACCATGAAGTGACATTTTTCCCAATTTAGTACAAGATTTGTTTCCTCACATCTTTTCAACACTTTGTGTCCAAGTTCACTAGTCATTCTTCAAATGAGTCCCCCACCACACTAAAATCGTCCATGAAGACCTCTAGAATATCCTCCACCATGTCGGTAAAGATTGCCATCATACATCTTTGGAAGGTCGCCAGAGCATTACAAAATCCAAATGGCATTCTTGGGAAAGCGAATGTGCCATACGGACATATAAAAGTTGTCTTTTCCTGATCCTCCGGGGCAATGAGAATTTGATTGTACCCCGAGTAGCCATCAAGGAAGCAATAATAAGCCTGACCCGCTAAACGATCAAGCATTTGGTCCAAGAATGGTAGAGGGAAATGATCTTTTCTAGTGACCTTGTTGAGCTTTCTATAATCCATGCACACCCTCCAACCCGTGACCGTACGAGTAGGAATCAATTCATTATTGGCATTGGTGACAACCGTCATACCCCCTTCTTTGGCACACATTGGACCGAGGAGGTCCATGAACTATCCGATATAGGGTAGACCTTGATAACTTCTTTCTTGACTACCTCTTGCATAGCTTCATTTAGTCTTCATTGGAGCTCAAGATACGACCTTGCGTCTTCCTCCAAAATGATCTTATGCATACAAAAAGTGGGGCTTATACTCCGAATATCCGCCAACGTCCATCCAATCGCCTGCTTGCGCTTTTGGAGCACCATCAAATTGGCGTCAACCTGCAAGTTAGTTAAGCAAGAAGAAAGAATAACAGGCAAAGTGAAATTAGGACCCAAGAATTCATACCTGAGGTGAGGAGGAAGTGGTTTCAACTCCAACACCGGTGGCTCCTCAATAGATGGCTTTGTTGGGCGGAGTTTTACGATTCTCAAGGTCCAATGATAACTTCCTAGGCTCATAAGAGTATGAGCCCATACCATGCAACGCATTTACACATTCAATTCTCCCAGCATCATCATGATCCTCCATGTTCAAAAGCACCGCTTCAAGTGGGTCTTCAACATTGATCATTGCGCTTGTGTCATACACTATCACCGCCGTGACAATGTCAACAAACAAGAAAACCTCGGTACTATTTGGTTGCCTCATAGATTTGCATACATGGAACACCACCTTTTCATCACCAACTCGGAAGGTAAACTCTCCCGCCTCGACATCAACCAAAGCCTTCCCCGTTGCTAGGAAAGGTCTTCCAAGGATAATTGGAACTTCAAAGTCCACCTCACAATCTAGTATCACGAAATCGGCCGGCAATATGAACTTAACAACAAGAACAAGGACATCATAAATAATCCCCAAAGGCCGCTTCATTGACCGGTCCGCCATTTGACGCCTCATAGAAGTTGGACGAGGTTGTCCTTGAAGACCGAATATGGCATGAGATTGATACTTGCCCCCAAGTCACATAGGGCTTTTGCGAAATCGGCACTTCCAATGGTACATGGTATTGTGAATGCTCTGGGATCCTCTAGATTTAGAGCCATGGATTGTACAATGGAACTCACTTGATGCGTCATCTTGATTGTCTCGCACTCCATCGATCTCTTTTTAGTAACCAAGTCCTTCATGAACTTTGCATATCCCGACATTTGTTCAAGTGCCTCCACCAAGGGCACATTTATAGTCAAACTCTTCATCATCTCAATAAATTTTTTAAACTGGTTGTCACCCTTTTGCTTGGCCAACCTTAGAGGATATGGCGGAGGAGGCCTAGGCAAGGGTGCCTTGGCTTTTGGCACCACCGGTTCGGGCATATCAATGACGTGTTCCCTAGACGGGTTCACGGCCTCTTGAGTCTCCTCCTCACCCTCATCAATTTCAATTCTCACATCATCACTTGCATTTGGTTCAACAATATCCTCAACTACCAACGGGATCTCATCATTTTTCAATTCTTCTTCATCAACCACAACTCGATTACCTCTTGAGGCTTTCACATCACCGCCTATTCCGCTTCTCGTGGTCACCGCCATCACATGATTATTATGACCACCCTTGGGATTTACTACCATATCACTTGGTAGAGCACCCTTTGGGCGAGTGTTGAGAGATTGCAAAATTTGCCCGAGTTGTGCTTCCAAGTTACGGATTGAAGTGTTATGGGAGACCAATTGAGAATCAGAGTCATGATTCTTCTTCATCATTTGCTCAAACATGTTCCCTATTCGACCCATGTCATTGCCCGACGAACTCGACCCTTGAGATTGAAACGGAGGCGGGTTGTTGGGTTGTTGATACATTGGGGGCCTTTGAAAGCCTTGCCCCCTATTACCTTGACCACCATTATTGTTCCACCCACTTTGACCACCATTGTTGTTGTTCCAATTGTTGTTCCCGTTCTAATTACCTTGATTCCCCAAATTATTATTCCCCCAATTGCCTCCTTGATTGTTATTGTAATTCCAATTGCCACCTTGTTGATTGCCCCAATTACCTTGGGGTCTCCATTGTTGATTCCCTTGATTACCTCTATTCCCTTGGTAGTTGTTGACATATTGGACTTCCTCACTTTGGTCATAAAAACCTTCATTCGAATATCCACCACCATCATCATAGTTGTCAAAATTTTCTTGAGGTTGTTGTTGCCCTCTTTACCTTCTTTTCAACATATTCACTCCCTCCATGGCATTGACTT
This sequence comes from Nicotiana glauca, assembly GCA_026770625.1. Classification (NCBI taxonomy): domain Eukaryota; kingdom Viridiplantae; phylum Streptophyta; class Magnoliopsida; order Solanales; family Solanaceae; genus Nicotiana; species Nicotiana glauca. The sequence goes on along the minus strand of MU694902.1, from coordinate 131,106 downwards.
GGTGCGGATTTTGAACTTGTTGAAGTTGCGCCTTATCCAATTGGTTCATTGTTGTTGTAAGTTAGGCAATGGCTTGGGCGTGATCATGCAACTCCTTATGAAAATGTATGACATTAGGATCACCTTGA
>MU694902.1:119231-129476 GCA_026770625.1 Nicotiana glauca | reverse complement strand
GAAGAAGTATCGGCCATTTCATCTAACACATCACAAGCTTCATTGTACGGGAGCTTCATAAAATTTCCACCCGCCAATTGGTTCACAATACATTGGTTTGTTGTGTTGATGCCTCTATAGAATGTTTGTTGAATCATCACATCAGTCATATCATTATTCGGACATTCTTTGACCATAGTTCTAAATCTCTCCCATATTTCATGCAAAGGTTCCGTTGGCTCTTGTTTGAAAGCCAAAATCTCATCAAGGAGCGCCGCCATGTGACTTGGAGAAAAGAAATTAGCAATGAACTTATCCGCCAATTCATCCCACGTTGTAATTGAATGATTTAGAAGACTTTCTAACAAATCCAATGCTTTCCCTCGAAGAGAGAACGGGAAAAGCCTCAATCTTAAAGCATCCTCAGATACATTAGTTTGTTTACTCCCCCAGTAAGTATCTACGAACCCCTTTTTCAAGTGCTTGTATGAATTTTGGTCGGAGGCGCCCGTAAAATATCCTCTTTGCTCAAGAAGTGTCAACATAACATTGGTGATTTGAAAATTCTCCGCCCGGATTCGGGGAGGGACTATGGTACTTGCATAACCCTGGTTCGGAAGGACCCTTGGAGCTACTCTTGGTGGAGGCGGAGGAGGGTCTGGGATTTGATCATTTGGATTTGCATTAGCATTTCTACCTCTCCGTGGTATTTGTGGTACCTGGAGCTCATCTTGCTCGACATCATCAACCTCCTCCCCCGCAACCACGTTGTCAAGAGGGATATTTCCATTTAGAGCCATGTGTACCTGATAGATCGACACAAATACTATTAGTAAAAAGAAGGAAAGAGAAGAAATACACAAAACTAGCTACGCAAATAGTCAACACCGTAAGCTCCCCGACAATGGCGCCAAAAAGTGATCACAGCGGACTCAACCCTTAGGAAGAGCGGGCGCTAATACTTTTACCCAATAGTGGTATCGGGGTCAATTTTCACAGGGAGCTAGATGAGGGAGTTGAGTGTTTGTTAAGTCTAGAGATGTGTTTTGGCTTCTAATTGTACTTCTACCATTTTTGGGTTTTTATATTTATCAACTACAATTTAACAACTACTAATTAGAACTAAATTATGCTAAGATATTGATTCTAGTTTGTATGCAAGATAGAGAAAAGCACTAGGGCCGTGGCATTTACCTAGGTGGTCAACTAACGGGTAGAGATTTCTAATACAAGAATGATGACTATAGGGCTTATGCTATATCCATTGCACGATTGCACTCACTCTCACATCTCTCGGTATAGAGAGTGATTTTGTCCAATTGACTCTCTCGAGACCAATTGGGTAGGTCAATATGCCCAAGCAACTTAGGGTTCAAGTTGGGTAATTACTCTCTCGAGGTTTAACCCGTTAATTGGGACTACCATTCTCATGGGTCCATCCCAATTCCTTATTGGGTAAATTTTGGAGTCATAGACACTCTTTCTCAAGAAGAGTCAAGACCCACTAAGCTAGACTTAGTGTTTGCAACCACCAAATCCTAATTAAACCATAAAATTAACCCAAATAGCAAACACCCAACATTATTCAAGCATTAAACAATAACACCCATTAATTACCCACACTAGGGTTGAACTACAACCCTAGCTAATAGGTTAAGCTAGACATGAGAGGAACAGAAATTGAAGAAATAGTAGATGAAACCAACATATTAATTAACTACAATGATAATTTACAAGAATCCACGATAAAACAAAATGAAATTTCCCAAAATGGGCTTTGACTTGAATCTCACGAGTGCATCAGCTATCTCTGATACAAAACTGGACCTAAAAAAGTAAAATGTTCTATTTATACTACACAGGAAAAACTGGACAAAAATACCCCTGAGGGTCTAGCGCGGACCGCGCACAAATGACGCGCGGCCGCGTAGAGGTTTGGGTCTTCATCACTTGCTTTTGAAACTGGGGGCGCGGACCGCACAACTATCTAGAGCGGCCGCGCAGGATGAAGAGTGCGGACCGCATAGAACTGGGGCGCGGCCGCGTGGAACTTTTGGCAGAAAACACCACTCTCTGAACTTCATCCACGCGGACCGCACTGATTTGGTGTGCGGCCGCGTGGGCTTTTGCCTTGAAATACTAAGTCTCTAAACCCTCATTGGCGTGGACCGCGTGGAAAGGAGCGCGGACCGCGTAGCTTGACATGGAAATTGTATGGTCTATAAACTTTTCTGTGTGGCCGCGTGTCAAAGCAGTGCGGACCGCGTAGGTTGGCCTTGAAATGATTCATCCTCTGAACTCTCCTGCGCGGCCGCGTGACACATCAGTGCGGACCACGCAGGTCATTTGTTCCCCCCACTTCACTTGTATTTTGTCACTTGGCATATTTCACTCCTTTTTGAGCCGATCTCTAACATTTGTCATCTTGTCGCTCCAACCTGCAATCAAGCACAACTTGTAAGCATTTTGGGACTAATTTATGGCAATTCACACACAAAGCTAAGGCAAGAATGGGTATAAAACATGTAAGAATCACAGTTATCATTGATACTATCACAGTGAAAGGTGTGACCACTTCTACTTCAAATGGAGTGGGGGTGGCTGCGGGCGGAGCCACTTCCACCTCAAATGGATCTGATGTAGTTACCTCAACTTTGATCGGTGCCTGATTCTAAACCACGATAGGAGTAAGTGTGACTACGACCTTAGAATCATCGCCTTCCTGAATAAGCCCAATCGACCCTTCAGGGCCCCACTCTTCATTCATTTATATCACATGTATACTATCACTTTTGTGATTGGGAGAGGATTGTTGCAGACATTAGGTGAGGCCTCCTTTGCTTGTATGACCTTATTGTCAATTAACGTTTGGATCTTATCCTTTCAATGTCTGGCACTTAGCTGTGGTGTGCCCATTCATACCGTAATGGTACGTACAAGTCTTGTTCGGGTTGACCCACTGGGATAGGTTTTCTAATTCCACTGCGGGAACAAGAGTGACATAACCGACAACTTTTAACCTTTCATATAATTGGTCAATGGGTTCGGCAATGGCAGTATACTGTCTGGGTGGCTTGCAGTCAAAGTTTGGTCATGGTCTTAGATAATTTTGATCAGCTGGTGGTGATTGGAAGTGGGATGGTTGTGAGTTATATGTGTGATTGACAGAGGCTGGTTGGGAGTATCTAGGGGATGAAGGTTGATATGTAGGTGGTGGTGCTTGGTATGTGGTGGAGGTGTTTGATAGACAAGCGGGGATTTTGGGCCCTAGGCTACCATTACTGCCCCAATATCCCTCTTCTTTGATATGCCACCTGACTATAGTGCCTTATGTGGGGCTTGCAAAGCCTCGAAGTGTGTTTCCATTCCGCTCTTTATCCCTTCTTCAATCCTTTCTCTGAGCTTGATGATGTCAGAGAATTTGAGATTTTTGATAACCATCAGCCTCTCATAATATTGTGGGTCATGTGCCCTAACGAAGAATTTATTCATCTATTCTTCATCCAAAGCGGGCCTGACCTTGGTGGCTTCTGACCTCCAGCCGGTAGTGATCACGCCCATTTATGCCTTATAAAGAGGACATGCGGACGCTGCAAATATAATCTGAGTATTTAGCCCAGAGTCAAACCCATAAGGAATTAACCTATCAATTACTCTCGTTAGACTTACTAAATTCCATGGAATCAACTTCCCAAACTTTGCGAATAACAATTTATGATGTTTCTACTAACTAAGAATGAATGTAAATAAGAAACTAAAAACTAGCTATGATTAAATTGTAAACAATTAAGAGAAGGTTCTAAGGTTATGATTTCCCCTATTGATGGAATCCCTTCCGGTTATTTTTCACATAGAATTGCCTAATCATCTCTATCAATCATGAGCACTATTATTACCGTAAATCTCTCCCGAGTAATCACGATAAGTTACTAGATGCACTCTCCCGAGATACTCTAGCTGGCTTTGTTTATTACAGCTCACTTTAGATTGCACCCTAGGCTTCGTCATCCCTAATCCCGCCTTTAAACCCTCAGTTATTGATCCCTCATATACTTTGGGAGTGGTGCTGTTCAACAATTGACCTAAATATGCACTCTCTCCTAAGTTATGCACACTAAATAGGCACAACTAATTGAGGATCCTGTCAATTAACTATAACAAGCACATAGTTGAACAAATAGAGATTAAACTGGGCAAACTATATTAAAATAACAAGAAGTTCATCCGTCAATAGGTTCCATCAAAACCTTAGACTAAATATTTAGCTACTCATACTAGTGTTCATCAAAACAATATTCAAGGTCATCACAAATCGTAAAAACAAAAGGGAGAAAGGAAAAACTCGATATTGAATTATCCTCCTGGCCTCTTGCCTCTCCTTTTCTTAAACTAAGTTATGAAAACCTTGATAATCCTCTCTTGGGCGAGCTAGACCTTCTATAGGTTAAGTGAATTTTCCCTCAAACTTCCAAATTTACCCCTGAAGTTTAATTTTCCAGAACTGGGCGAGTGCAGTCGTGCTACTGAACGCGCTAATGACCGCGCATATAGCCTATCATTCTGCCTTGACTAACTGGGCTAGTGCGGTCGCGCTAGTGGCCACGCTAGTCCAGGTCTCCATTTTAGCTCTTCTTTCTCCTGTCTTCCCACGTACTCAGCTTCTAGGGGTTTTTTTTGCTTCAATTTAGCTCCGATTATAGTCGTAAGTCCTCATCATGCCAGTCACTCCTGCAATATGTGAAATTCACAATTAGAGCCAATTTATCATCATTTAACTATATTATCACAGTGAAACATAATCAAGCTGGGGCATAAACAATCGCCAAATTACATAAATCTAGCCTATTATCAGGTAGCATAATCACGGATGGTCTCAGTGGGTTTCTTCTTGAGGTTATGAATGTAGAAGACATCAGGTGCATTCTCTATGTTGAACCTGAACCGGTCCATGAAATCTGACACCACGCTTACCCAATTTGACCATTTCTTGGGATTTTGGCTAATATACCAAGACAACGCATCCCCAGTAAGGCTCCTCATAAAGAGATTCATTTAGATATTTTCATCTTTCCCGACCCCGACAAGTTTGTCACAATAAGTTCTGAGATGAACCCCAGGATCACCTGTACCATCGAACATTTCAAACTTGGGAGGTTTGTACCCCTCTGGCAGTTCGACATCCGGCTGTATGGACAAGTCCTCATAGTTTAAACCCTCTATTCCTCTATCTCCTTCAACACCTTGAACTCACTTTTTAACCTTTTAAGCTCTTCATCCATGTTCCTAACGAGCAGGTCCTTTTCAATGGTTTCTGGTGCATAGGAGAGTGGTTGGGTAGAATGTGCTACAGTTTCCACGTGTATGGGATTGCTCTAATGGGTGCTAGGAACTTGGGTATAGTGGTGGTCATTGGTGGAGTTTTATGGATCGGGAATAAGTGGTGGTATAATTTGGGGAGTGTGGTAAGTGGTGGCTGGTGGGTAATAAATTGGTTATGCTGTTGTGGTGGAATTGGCATCGACAATGGATTAATATTTTATGGTGGAGTGGTGTATTGATTTGGTATGGTAGGATTTTGCGGCTATTGGTTTTGTCTGTTTTGAGGAGGTGTTGGGTTCTTTGCGTTCTGTTGGTGGATATTAGGGGCATTGAGGGTGAGTGAAAAGTTTTCCAAATCACGAACCTACTCAAGTTCTCCTTGTAGTTCTAGTATCCTTTGTTCAACTCTCAAAACCAGGTCATTTGGGGCCGGAGTACAGCAACCATTGGAGTCTCTGCATTCTCAACGTTTTCCTTTCGAATTCCACTTAAATCATCCATCTTTGCTTTCCCTCTGCTTTTTGTGTTGCTTGGAGTAGGAGGAGGAGGAGGTGGAGGACCTCTAGATCTAGTGTGATATACTGATGAGGCAAGTATAATTGAACCAACCAAAGGGGATGTGAATAATAATAATAAATAAAAACAAAAGGTGACAAGTTAGTGAGGATCATGAAATGTTTGCAGTATTTAAACACATATTGCGGAACTATAAATTCGCGTCCTAATTTGGGAGCCTCTTTGTACCCGAGGTAAACCTAGCGACAAATAGATTTGGAGAACGTTTAATGCCTATAAATGCTTCATTCCATAATGTAAGAATAGACAAATCCCAAAATGATACTGAAATAATGATGAGTTACTATTGGCACTTGGCCTTATTACATCTTAAGAAAAAAGCAAAAATAAATCTAGCCTATTTGGTCCTAGAAGGACCTTCCCCAGATTCGATATTCCGAACTCCCTCATAGAGATCTCGCAGCTCGCGTATGCCCAGTAGCAAGTAGGCTCTGGCCAAGTGTCCTCCTTCAGGTCCTTCAGCATTCTGACAGTTTTCGATCCTCTTTATGACTCTTCCCTCTAGCTCTACTATTCCTCTCTCCAGGTATTCCAGTTTCCTATTGGAAGTGACCGCCATCTCTTTCCATTCCTCAATCAACCTTGCATTCTTCTCATGTATTTATTGGTGCTCATTTTAAGAGTCGTGAACCTTTTTGCTCAGCCTGTTGTACTTGAATTGGGTTTTAGCTTCCTCATCCATGATTCTATTTCCTCAACCAGTCCCTAGCGTTACCGTTCCTTTCAGATTGTCATCCAACCATGCTGGGTAGAGAGGCTCGTACCCTGCGTGATACCTGTCTGTCTTGGCGGTTTTCTTCTCCACGATGATCTTACAGTGCCACATATGTTGAGCTTGGCACTTGTAAGGAACATCATCATCTTGAAAGTCTGCCCTGAAGTGGCTCATCTTGACGACCCTTGGTATAACCTATTTCCTGCCTGCTTGCCTTATAACTCGTAGAGGGACATATGGATATATCCCTCTCAACCCGATCAACACCAAATGTGGAGCATCCCTGGACCTGAAAATAAACTTGTCCGTTGGAAACCATTCAACCATCCACTGCACCTGTCCCTCGATCAAGTTGTCAAAGAACTCTACCCATTCGCTGGCACTTTTCGGTTGAGCAAATCTATCCGGAATGTAGGTCATCTACTTAGGGTGATGGAAAGCAATGTGGTCGTTCCAAGCCCTTTGCAGAAATTCTTGACGATAACGACCCTTTTGGAGATGCTCCAACAACTATAACTGTAGCAATAAGTTACAATCTTTGAAATCCTTGACCCCTCTTTGACAGTGCTCCAGGGCCCTGTATATATCAGCTATGATCATGGGGACTATGGTATAGGTCTGTCCATTAATCTCTTCCATCAGAGTTTTGGCGACCATGGACAACCTAGTGTGGATCCTTCCCTTTTTCATCGGGAATACTATCATCTCCAGAAAGCACACGATGAACACGAACACTCTGCGATGGATGTGACCTAGTGAAGTGAGGGCGATCTCATCATGGTAAGTGCGGAAATACTTGCTATGGCCATACCTCTCATAGAGATATTCGAAAGGTATGTAGGAGTCTTTCAAGCACACTAGGTCGACATTCTTTTTCAGTCCCATCATCTTCAAAAATCCCCTGCCCGTACGATTTTTCTGGCACCAAAAGCCCAGGACTGTCCCAAGTTAACCCTGCAAGTCCTCCTATTTCCTCTAGAAGCGGAGTCATTTTTATGTCACTAAAACAGAATACCACTCTTTCACTATCCCAGAATAGAGTTGCGGCCTTATCAGTTTGTTGTTTGATTCAATATACAGTAGGGACGGGAAGTTACCCAGGTACTTTTTCACGTGCTTCTTGTCACTTGAGGAGAGATCTTCCTACCAATCTGGAAAAAATGGGGGGATATTGCTAACCATACTGAATTTAGGGACCTCGTGCCTCATTTCCTACAAAACAAAGGGTTAGACCTTACCCCCACCAGTCTCGACTATTTATACATTTATGATCATCATATCGGCATTTAGTCCTCCAAATTAATGCACATAACGTGGTTACGTCCGTTGGGGGTTATGGAAAACCCGATGGACTTCGGATAAGGCTTATCTTAAAGGATCATTATGTGGATAACATAACTGATCCGTGTAGGTTTGACCATGATGCATGCACAATTTAAACAGAGTAAGGTTTCTATTGATTTTTAGACCGGTACCCTCAAGTGGACAATTTGAAAGGGAAGGCACCGAATCGTCGACTGCACCACTGATTGACTAGTTTTATCGCAAATAAGCCTTTTCGAAATTAAGGGTAGTAAATAGGAAGAGGCGCAACCACTCATTAAAGCGTTGCTATAGGATTTGTTATGCACAAGTGGAATATGATGTGGAGCATGATTTATGCAGCAGTTAATACCATGTAGGCAAATATTTTCATGTTGGAAGAAATAAATGCGGCATTTAAATAATTGAAAAGACAGTTACAGAGAAAGAAAACAAGGAGACAAGTCAGTTTTCAGGGTAATAAAGGAATCATAAATGCTCAAAATAGACAATTAAATTCAAATAAGGGTGAAAGGTATGGGATAAAGCATGCTTGGACTAATTCATAAGTTCATTATGGTAAGAGACTAAAAATATCCCCAGCAGAGTCACCATGCTGTCGCGCCCCCTTTTTCCCCCTCTCGTGGGGAGAAGTCTGGGTTTCAACATTCACGGGGTGTAATGACTCATTTCCCTTTTGGGAATTGGGTATTTGAAGAGTCTCCACCTAACGGATTATGATGTGTTAGGGCACCTAGAGCGATTAACTCTTGGGTTGGTTTGCATTGCCATAGATTAAGGTAAGGGCTCGAAATAACCTCAAGGGAAAGGTGTTAGGCACCCCTCTTGGACCACAGCTATGGGTCCCGACCGAACTTATATTCACACATTAGTCCATAAATAAATAATTGAAGCAAATAATTGCAAGTAGATCATGTTGAGCATTGTATAAAATAGGAATTTAAACAGGTTGTAGAAAAAAAAGAAAATAGAGTTTCAAGCAAAGAATATTTTGGGGAGAGGGAGGTCCTAGGTTGGTTATCCAATAGGATCATATCAGTACAATGCCCGATAATCATTCCTTAGAAAGGGGCTACACGTGGCATTAGTGCACCGGTTATCATATCCATATCTACCCTTCCCATTCCCTTAGTGGTCATGCAAAGTGAATGTTGGTCAGCGATCTCTATTGTGTGACGCTACCCGTCCCTTCTTAATGGTCCTGGGGGGAGTTAGGACCTCTACCTATAGGTGGTTCTAGATGTACTTGTAACGACCCGACTGGTCATTTTGAGTACTAGCGCTCCATTCAGCAGTCGGAGGCCATGCACAACTTCATTTCAGGTATTATGACTTGTGTGAATGGTCGGAATTGAAATTCAGGAAGTTCGGAGTTAAATTTAAATGAAAATTCTCATTTAAGAAGCCTTAAGTTGGGGAAAATGGATAAGATTGGAATTTTGAGTAAACGACCTCGGAATCAAGATCTGAAGGTTCCGGCAGGTTCGTATGATGATTTCGGACTTGGGCGTATGTAAGGCCCCGTAAAATTTTGTGATCAAAACCTAGTAGCTCATAGTGCCAAGATCCGAATATGTGTTAGGAATGGGCCGCGGTTTGGACCCTTTTTACTGATTTTGCATTTAAAAATCAAGAATCAAAATTTTCCAGAAAATTGCCATTTTGCGGTCCAGAATGCGGCCGCAGATCAGGTATGCGAACCACATTTCTGCCGCAGAGTTAACCAGTGAGTTAGTCAAAATTGATGTTGAAAATGCGGTCTGTTATGCGATTGCATAATCAATATGCGGACCACATAATCGTCGTATAAATCCCTCGAGGATTTGTGAAGGTCAATTATGCGGTGCATTATGCGACCGCAGAACAGAAATGCAGACCGCATTGCTGTCGCAAACCCAGACAGAGAAGTCAGATTTTAGGAGCACTTCTGCGGTCCATTATGCGGACCGCATTTCAACTTTGCGATCACAGAGTGCGACCGTAGACCCGACTCGGCTCCAGATTTTCTAATTTTTCAACCCGATCTCTTCTTCAATAAAACACCCCAACCCTTCATTTTTACACATTTTTCTGACAAAACTAGAGTGAAGGGAGAGAGGTTTCTTGATAGAGAAAGTCTCTTCTTCATCAATTTGATTTTCCAACGTCGCTCAGGCCCGGAAATTATTGAGTATTATCTTCATCTCCATTCTTGCAGGTAAGGTCCCCAACTCTTTTTCATTGATTTTCAAATTTAAATAAAAGAGGGGATTCTCATGAATTGATTCTTGAAAATGGAAGTTTAAACACTCATGCATGTCTATTAAAACCTAAAATCTAGTAAGAGTAATTAG
>MU694902.1:91768-109125 GCA_026770625.1 Nicotiana glauca | reverse complement strand
AATTCGAAGCATGGGTTGTTATGCGGCAGGAGAATTGGTATGATGGAAAGGAGCTGCTTGAAATGAAGAAGGATGCAGCATAACTCAAAATTTGAAAGGTGTTGCCGCACATTTGATTGATGTCCACAAGGGATAAATGGATCGGCGCAGCTAGAAAGTGAGCTTGGACTCAGGATTTGGTTATTGATGTCATGGTGACTGTACTCCGTGCAGCAACATTGGAAAGTGTCGGGAGGTGATTTCCACAGGCGGGTTATTTCCCCGTGAGCAGGTTAGCAGTCGCGTGGTTGGCGAAGCTTCTGAAATTAATTATATTGGTTATCCAACAAAAAGATCAGTCATGCAAATATGGATGATGATTTAGAATACGAAAGATGGGGATTTATAGAAGGATTTCGAGAATTTGCAGCAGATGATTGCGCAAGGTTATGGCAATAAGAGGTAAAGAATTCGGGTGAATTCCAGCGTTGTGTGTTAATGGCTTCAAGCTAAGTGGGAGAGCCCCACCGCTTATGATTTGCGTTGCATGGTTAGCTACTCGTGAGGTTTCTGGTTATTTGCATACTGAGAGGTTATCCCAACTACGGAAAAATACCATAAGTATTAATTTGAGCAGAGGAATTATTAAAGATGTGCTACAGTTGGCCTTATGGGCTCATGTTTGAACTTAGGAAAGGATTCAGAATTTATGCCTTGTATAGAAGCGGGTTTAAAGGGGAGTGGTTCTTCCAGGTGCTTCGTTGAGAGGGTATTAATGTGATAGAAGATTCATGGAGTGGATTAAATTCGGGACCAAGTCAGAGCGGGTGGCTCTCAGTAACGGTCCTAGTGAATTTAAGAGGTAAAGTGTGGTGCCTAATGATGTCGAGCTTATAGGTACAATTAAGAATCAAGCTTTGTAGCAGTTTATGAGAAGAGGCACAGAATGTTCCGTGAAGTTTGGCTTGTGGTGTAACATTCGGGTGTTATGAAATAACTCGTGGGAATTGAGACAGCATGGTCTTGTGATTCAAGGACACTCGGGGTGAGTGTAGATGGAGTATGTTATGTGTTGAATGGAGTTAGTATTACTCCTAAGGAAAACTAGGATAAATTGGAAGAAGGTAGAATGATTAGCCATAGTTGAATTGGCATATTGGGACCAACGATCAGTTTATTCCGCGTGATCAAGTTATGTGTATGATTTGTGGCGGTTCGTGTGAGGCTTGTCGGCCGCCGTAATTGATGTTATTCAGAAGCATCCTTCTGTTATAGCTGGTTAAGTGGAAGCGAATTGCGGAAGAAATATGGTGGCTGGGGCCACTACTTAGAGATTTGCATATCCTACAGTTATGGAAATTTACCTGTGTGTTTCTATGAAACTCCTGAAGTGAGTTAATCGAAAAGTTCGTATATGATAAAGTGTTAAAATATTAATGATTTCGGAGTTATGATTAAAAAAATCATGTTCTATCGTATATTGGCACGTTGGGTGCGGTTAGAGGTATGGAAATTTGAAGTGAGGGTCAAGGTTGCAATTCGGTGTTGACAAGGATGTCACGGGCTCGAATGAGCAAGGAAAGGGTTGAACAATTAAAGTAAATTGGTATTGTCTTCAGCGTCACATGAGATCGATGTGTTGTGAAAGAGGATTTGCATCCTGGTTAAGGATTCTTGACCGCTCTTCAGCATTAGTGCGGCCGATGGTTTAGATGTGCGAACCCGTTATTTATTTCGGAAGATTGTGGGAATGTGTTCCACGGGAAGATTGTACCAGTGTGGCATGTAGCCACTTGTTTGACTAAAGATTCAAATCAAGTATGAGGAATTTGGGCAATATCATTGCTTTGAGAATTTATGCCTGGAGGGCATTTTGTTTATTGGGTTATGAACCGAGGAGGTTTGCTCCGGTTATGACGGTTGTTCTTGTGTGTTATGAGAAGAAGGAAATTAGTATGGACCTTTGAAAGGTTATTGGCTTAATTTGATGTGATCAGGATCGACTTGAGGTCGGTGGATAGGTTTAAATGTGAATATGGGCTCTATGACAGGCTAGTCGTGTTCATTTCTGTAATGCGCTCCTTATGGAGTAGTCAGGGTGGCATCTCGTTGTCAGATATTTCACGAAGTGATACATTGCGCCGTGTGAGATGGCTCGAGAAATTGTGTATATGTTGAGGACCCACGTAGGAATGTCGTATTATGAGCAAAATGGCTCTTGAGATTCAGATCTTGTACCATACCTCAGTTGTGCTTGCGTTTTGTAGCCTACAACGCTATGTGTTTTCTCAGGGATGGTATTATGCACTTAACGTGCTTGCGATCGAAAATTGATATTTTTATTGTAATGAGCAGATTTAGCTCGAGGTGCAAATCTCCTTATGTGAGATCTATGTGTGGATCTGGCGGCACGCCACCATGGGTATGTTATTTGGATCGGGTTGCGCGCTGCAACAGTGTGATGTCGAGTCTGGTTTTCTATATGCTATTTTTGTGTGTTTCGCTTCTTATCTTCTAAGAAAAGTCCGTATTAGTGCGGGGGTTAGGTAATTCCTTCCAAAGTTTGATTTTCTGTTGGTGTCGTGTTCGGATTGTTGGCCTATTGGCACATTGTGGCGTCATATGAGACTTTGATCGCATTCAGAGTGGCTTATTGCCTGAGCAGTTCGTACTGGGTGAGACGAGATTATGGGATTTAAGATCAGTGCAATATGATTATATGAAGTATATTAAGGAGCAAATGTCATTATTAGGTTCAGAATGTGGTAATGTTTCTTGTCAGAAGTATAGACTCAATGATTGTTTGACTCGGTAGTTGATTATGAATTTGGGCATATCTCATCCGTCGTGGCAGTATTGTAAGAGTTAGAGTAAGACTTGTGTGTCATGAGGTGCAATGGGAGCATCTGATTCGTTGAATTTTTGGCTAAGTTGATCAGAGAATATTATGGTGATCCTGTGGACTAAGTGTTGCAAAGTAAGAATTTAGCAAAGTTATGCAGTTATGTTTGAGTACAGCGTGTAGTGATTGATATGGTGGTCGTATGTTGGAAACCGGGCCTGGCATAGGATTTCGGATGTTGGAATCAAGCTCTAAGGCTTATTTACTTGAATAAAAAGGGAATATATTCAGAATCTACTGAGCTAATATGCTCAACTAAGTTGTGGTAGTACGGGAAGGTGCATGAGGTGCTAAACAGTGATTTCAGACTACTCCCATATAGTTCTCAGCACGTTCGAGGACGAACGTATATTTAAGTGGGAGAGAATGTAACGACCCGACCAGTTGTTTTGAGTACTAGCACGCCGTTCAGCAGTCGGAGGCCATGAACAGCTTCATTTTAGGTATTATGACTTGTGTGTATGGTCGGAATTGAAATTCAGGAAGTTCAGAGTTAAATTTAAATGAAAATTCTCATTTTAGAAGCCTTAAGTTGGGGAAAATGGATACGATTGGAATTTTGAGTAAACGACCTTAGAATCAAGGTCTGAAAGTTCCGACAGGTTCGTATGATGATTTCGGACTTGGGCGTATGCCCGGATTGGGTTATGGATAACCCGGGAGCGTTTTGGCACCTATTGTGGAAGTTAGCATTTTGGAAGAAATTTCATAAGTTTGGTTTGAAGTGCATTTCAGTGTTATCGATGTCCTTTTGGAATTTCGAGACTGGGAGTAGCTCCGCGTGGTAATTTTGGAGTTGGGAGCATAATCGGAAGTGAATTCGGAGGTGCGTAGGTCATTTTGAAGCCATTTGGCTAAAGATAGAAATTGGAAGGTTTTTGAGAAGTTTGACCGAAAGTGGACTTTTTGATATCGGGGTCAGAATCCGATTCCGGAAGTTGGAGTAGGTCCGTAATGTCAAATATGACTTGTGTGCAAAATTTGAGGTTAATCGGACGTGATTTGATAGGTTTAAACATCGGAAATAGAAGTTGGAAATTTCAAAGTTCATAAAGCTTTGATTGGAGGTCGATTGATGATTTTAGCATTGTATGATGTGATTTGAGGCCTCGAGCAAGTCCGTAATGTGTTTTGGGACTGGTTTGTATGATTGGTTGGGGTCCCGGGGGCCTCGGGTGGATTCCGAGAGGTTAACAGATCGAAATTGGAATTTGGAAGAAAGCTGAAGGCATCTGGTTGCTGGTATTTTTGCTTCTGCGGTTGGTTGACTGCAGAAGCGGCATCGCAGAAGTGGACGGGGAGTTGTAGAAGCGGTTTTTGGTCCAAGGCTTGAAGACCGTAGATGCGGTCAAGGTTCCGCTAAAGCAGGACCGCATCTGCGGAGAAATGATCACAGAAGCGGTTGAGAGTATATTGGGGAGGACCGCAAATGCGGTAAAAGGTCCGCCGAAGCGGGACCGCATCTGCGGTTGGCACGTCGCTGAAGCGGAAAAAGGGCTAGGCTAGGGAAAGCCGCAGAAGCGGCATTGTCCGCAAAAGCGGAACCGCTGATGCGGTATTTTTTCACAGAAACGGAAGTACCTGGAGCAGTGAGGTTGATTTAAATCGTGGGATTGAGTTCATTTCTCCCATTTCTTCATGGCTTGGGCGATTCTGGGGAGCTTTAGGAGGGAATTTTGTCGTCAATGTTAAGGTAAGTTATCCCCATCACTTTTGAGTTAAATACATCAATTATGTATGGATTTAATCATGTAAATTAGTGTAAAATTGAGGTTTTGGAGGAAAACCTAGAAAATTATATTCTTGGAATTTAGCCACGATTTTGGGTATGGAATTTAGAGAAAATTATATATTTGAGTTCCTAAGGTCATAGGTAACCATTGTCTTCGAAAAATATCGGAAACCGGGCACGTGGGCCCGAGGACATTTTGGTCACTTCACTAAGTGAAGTTGGGGATTTGTATAATTTGAATTGTTAACAAGTATTCGAGTATATTCTCATTAGTTTGCTGTTATTTGGCTAGTTTCGGAACATTTGGCAACGATTCGAGTTGTCGGGAAGGCTTGGAGGCCATTTATGGATCTTCGAAGCGAGGTGAGTCTCCTTTCTAATCTTGTGAGGGGGAATTTACCCCATAGATGAGTTAAATTGGTTATGTGCTCCTATTTGTGGGGACTACGTATGCACGAGGTGACAAGAGTCCGTGCAAAGCTACTATTATGCTATTGTCCGGGTAGTCTAGGACCCAAAAGCATGTTATATTTGAATTAATTGTGAACCCATTGATGGATTGAATTGCTTAAATCACATTAAATTAATAAATGGATTTCTAAAAAGATTTAAGCTTCGTTTTTCTCAAATTATTTAAAGAGAATTGGCCTTTCTTGGATAATTGCTTCATGATGACTTCTTGACTGATTGTTTGTCTGTGTGTGTTTATTTTGGAACGGGCCGAACACCTCGGCAGATTAATAGATGCATCTATATGTGTGCCGTCGACCCTCAGCAAGTGCACATTTATTTCTGTTGGATCGAGTCGTCGCCTCAGTGTGATTTGTGCATGTTATTTGTCGCTTGAGAATTGTAAATGTGGATTTGTCCCATCGTGGCTTGATATAAATTGATGAGATAATAAAGAATAAACCTTGGAAGCCCTTGCTTAATTGTTGAAGGTGTTTACCTATTTTCTGGCTTCGCAAATTTGAACTACTTTATAAATCCATGATTTTCCTCGCATTTCTAGAATAATGTTAATTGACCTCTAGTGAGTGTCGGAGTTGGCCATCTCGTCTCTACTCCTTCGAGATTAGGCGGGATACTCACTGAGTACACGTTGATTACGTACTCATACTACACTTCTGTGCATTTTTGTTGCACATGTATATATACCCCTAGCAGCCTACTGGGCGTAGCAGCATGGATGACTCTGGGACTAGGTGAGTTGCATTGTTCGAGATGACCCGCAGCTAGTATAGTTCCCTTCAGCGTTTTTATTTATTTATTCCCTGTCCACTGTATTTCGGATAGAGGTTGTATTTTATTTCCCTTATTGATAGTTGCTCGTGCACTTGTGACACCGGGTTCTGGAGATGTATTTGGATTATTTGGAAATCTTAAAGTTGTTTAAATGTTTCATTATTTATTCGGAGGAATATACTGAGTCTTGTTTAAATTGTATAAAAGAAATGTTTTTCAAAATTGTTATAACAAGGATTTAATTAAGTATTCTAGTTGGCTTGCTTGACAAGAGGTGTCCGGCGCCACCATGACCCTTAGTGGATTTTGGGTCATGATAGTACCCCTAAGGTTTTAAAAGGGCAAAATTCTAAGGCAATAGTCAGAACATGTCGGACTTTACACATAATGGAAGTAGATAAGAGGCTCAAAATTTCCTCCTCAAGTAAACATACAAGCAGCACGATTCAAACATAGTTAAGGTCTTTATCAATCAAAGTCCTAAAGCAGGATCTCTAGGTGACCATGAAGAAACCAATAAACCCTTTTAGGTTCAGAAATTATACCCTAGCAGTTGCCTAAGGACTCTTTTAAAAGTTATTAGAATCATAAACATTAAACGATAGAGAAAGAGCTTCAAGGAATGCGGTTTTGAAAATGCCCTAAGGCTTGCCTATATGCAGTATACTGTGTATATATTAATGCAGAAACAACAGGTTTTTGAGATAGACTCCTTTAATACCTATAAGCATGATATCCAATGGGATCGATGCAATTTTGAAAGAACTTGTTTCAGAAAATGTTAACGCTTAGTAAGACCAGCTTTAGAAATGAACTAGGCATAATGAAATTGATTTATTAGGCTAAATTAAATTACTAGACAAAATTGCGGGTATAGATCCCTATAGGCATGATATCTAGGCATATTACTGATTTTAGTCGATTTGCAGCAACATACAGAAAGACTTATTAAAACTGAATCAGAGTTGAGTCCTATAGGCATGGCACTACTGATTTAAGACATGATGGTTTGGAGCCTATGAACATGGTTTTTAATATGACAAGATGCAGAACCTTAGGAACATGATTTCTACTGATGCAAACGAAATTAGAAGTGACATCCTATAGACATGATTTCTATTAGGCAAAGCAATCAGATTTAAAAGCATAAATCCCTATGAGGATGTTTTCTATTGAGTAAAGCAGGTAGATTTTAAAAGTGAGATCCAAAGAGCATGATTTCTACCCATATTACCCCAGAAAATATACATCTACCCACCCTTTTTACTAAATGCCCCAAATATATGTTTACAAATTATTACAGGCCAATGAATGAATTACATAAGTAAAATAGAAAATCAACAAGCTATTCTATAGGGAGCCTTCAATTAGGCCCGAGTTTCCCAAAGCCTCCAATGGTCTCATAAACCTCAATTCCATAGACAAATCAGAGTCTAGGTGCATCAAAGTTTCCTAAGGGCCTCAAGAACCCCAGGCAATGCTTACACCTAGACTTAGCAACCAAGAATTGAACCATTTCAGTTTGGAAAGGTCAGCCTCAGTATGCCAGAGTTCAGAGGGCTCTCAAGAGGATCCCAAGGCAGTACACATACTAGAGAGGGTAGAACTTATTTACTAAGAGTAAAGTGGAAGTGTAGGACACAAGTTGAAAAAGGATTATTAAAAACTGTATTGGAAAGTCTATTTTGAAAGCAATTAGTAAAGCAACAAAGATTGTTTGAAAAGAGGTTGGAGTAGTAAACAAGCTTAAACACCTTAAGAAAAGATCACACACAGCTAGTTTATAGAATTCAGTAGTCATACAGGGGTAGAGGGGTTGGGGATACATAGACATTTGGCTGCACAACCCAGCAAAGATCTTAAGGTTGGTTTGGACATGCTCAGAGATAGTTGACTCTGGCATAATCACACACCAGTCAGGAGAAATACGAACACATAGAAGGGGTGATAAGGATTTGGAGATTTATATTGTAATGACTCGACCGGTCATTTTGGGCCCTAGCACGTTGTTCAGTAGTCTGAGGCTATGAGCAGCTTCATTTCAGGTGTTATGACTAGTACCCGTGGTCGGAATTGAATTTTGGGAAGTTCGGAGTTGGTTTGGGAACAGAATTCTCATTTCGGAAGCTTAAAGTTAAAAGAATGAACTAGGATTGGATTTTTGAGCAAACGACCTCGAAATCGGGATTTGAATACAGCAGGTTCGTATGATGATTTCGGACCTGGGCGTATGCCCGGTTTGAGTTTGGGATAATCCGGGAGCATTTTGGCGCCTATTGTGGAAGTTAGCATTCTAGAAGAAATTTCTTAAGTTTGGGTTGAAGTGCATTTCAGTGTTATCAATGTCCGTTTGGGATTCTGAGACTGGGAGTAGCTGCTTATGGTGATTCTGGAGTTGGGAGCACGATTGGAAGTGAATTCGGAGGTCCGTAGGACATTTTGAAGCCATTTGGCTAAAGATAGATATTTGAAGGTTTTTGAGAAGTTTGACCGGAAGTGGAATTTTTTGATATCGGGGTTGGAATCTAATTTCGGAAGTTGGAGTAGGTCCATAATATCAAATATGACTTGTGTGCAAAATTTGAGGTCAATCGGACATGATTTGATAAGTTTAAACATCGGAAGTAGAAGTTGGAAAGTTCAAAGTTCATAAAGCTTGGATTGGAGGTCGATTGATGATTTTAGCATTGTTTTATGTGATTTGAGGCCTCGAGGAAGTCCGTAATATGTTTTGGGACTGGTTGGGGTCCCGGGGGCCTCGGGTGGATTCCGGGTGGTTAATGGATCAAAAATGGATTTTTGGAAATAGCTGAGCTGCTGGTTGTTGGTATTTCCGCTTCTGCTGATATAGGACCGCAGAAGCAGCCCCACAGAAGTGAGGTTGAAGCCGCAGAAGCGGTTGAGCGAGAGGGCAGCCAGGACCGTAGAAGCGGCCCTTGATTCGCTTATGCGGAACTGCAGAAGCAGAGAGGGAGACGCAGAAGCGAAAGAGAGGATTCTGGGGAGGACCGCAGATGCGGTCAAAGTTCTGCAGAAGCAGAACCGCATATGAGGGAGGCTGGTCGCAGAAGAGAAATGGGAGGCCTAGGATGGACAGCAGAAGCGACCCAAAATCCGCAAAAGTGGAATCGCATATGCGGTGGGCCGTCCGCAGAAGCGGAAATTGGGCTGGAGCCCAGGACCGCAGAAGCGGCACTTTTGACCGCAAAAGCGGAACCACATAGACGGAAATAATTCCGCAGAAGCGGAAGTAGCTGAGGCAATGAGATCTTTTAAAGTTCGGGGTTGAGTTCATTTCAACCCCATTTTTCTTCCATTGGAGTCGATGGGGAGGAGTTTGGAGGTGCCATTTTCGTCACTTGTCATGAGGTAAGTAATTTATGTTAGTTTTGATTTAAATACAAGGTTTATACATGGATTTAGACTTGAAAAATTGTAGAAAATTGAGGTTTTGGTAGGAAGACCTAAAAATTATATTCTTGGAATTTAGCCACGATTTTGAGTATGGAATTAAGAGGAAATCATATATTTGAGTTAGTGAGTTCATGGGTAAACTTTATCTTCGAAAATTTTTGGATTCTGGGCACGTGAGCCCGAGGGCATTTTGGCCAACTTTCCAATCGGAGTTAGGAACTGCTATAAATTAGTTTGTAATGAATATTTGAGCATATATTAATGGATTTGCGTAACCGTTGGCTAGTCTTGGAGCGTGGTGCTTCAATTGGAGTCCTTGGAAGGGTGTGGGATGGCGGTTATGAGTCTTCGGAGCGAGGTAAGTCTCCTTTCTAATCTTGTGAGGGGGAATTAACCCCATAGGTGAATTAAATTGGTTATGTGCTCCTATTTGTGGGGGCTACGTACGCACGAGGTGACGAGAGTCCATGCGTAGCTACTATTATGCTATTGTTCGGGTAGTCTAGGACCCAAAAGCATGTTATAAATGGATTTCTAAAAAGACTTAAGCTTCGTTTTCTCAAATTATTTAAAGACAATTGGCCTTTCTTGGATAATTGCTCCATGTTGACTTCTTGACTGATTGTCTCTGTATGTGTGTTTATTTTGGAATGGGACGAACGCCTCGGCAGATTAATAGATGCATCTATAGGCGCGCCGTCGACCCTCGGCAAGTGCACATTTATTTCTGTTGGATCAGGCCGTCGCCTTGGTGTGATTTGCGCATGCTTGTGTTGCTGCCTGAACTTAATTAAGTTATTATTGACCTTTTGTGGCTTAAAAATATTTGGATTATATTTAAAGAGAAATTCTGGAAATTTTCCTATGAAAGAATTACGTCTTTACTTGTTTCCTCTATCTGGATTGGAATCATGTTTATAAAAAATAAATCCATTGTTTAATATATACATATTAAGGATGAATCATTATTGGACCATTAGAGCGTTAAAGTTGACTCTACCCCTTCGGGATTAGGCGGGATACTCACTGAGTGCACGTTGATTACGTATTCATACTACACTTCTGTGCATTTTTGTTGCACAGGTATATATACCTCTAGCAGCCTACTGGGCGTAGCATCATGGATGACTCTGAGACTAGGTGAGCTGCATTGTTCGAGACGACCCGCGGCTAGTGTAGTTCCTTTTAGCATTTTTATATTTATTCCCTGTCCACTGTATTTCGAACAAATGTTGTATTTTATTTTCCTTATCAATAGATGCTCATGCACTTGTGACACCGGGTACTGGGATGGTTTTCAAAAGATGTGTAATAATAGTTATTACTTAATTTGAATTGAAGTAGAGATTGTTTTAATTATGAAAAATGGAAGGAGAAATCTTGGATTTTCAAAAGTATTAAAAGAGGATTAATTGATAATTTAGTTGGCTTGCCTGACAGAGGTGTCCGGCTCCACCACGACCCTTAGTGGATTTTGGGTCATGACAATATGGTTTCAGAGCACTAGGTTCCTGTCGGTCTCACGAGTCATGAGTAAGTCTAGTAGAGTCTCGCGGATCGGTACAGATACGTTTGTACTTATCCTCGGGAGGCTACATGACTGTTAGGAGTACTTCCCTTCTTGATTTCCTTATCGTGCGGATCGATTCCATTGAGGCTTATGCCTTTGATTTCTTCCTATTCAATCTTACGCGAGCGCTTGTTATAAATCGAAAATTGAAGGATTGTAATGGCACTACAAATGTGGTGCGGGATGATTCTCCCGGTATAGTTGATTGGACTATTATAGTCGCATTATGGAGGGGTATTCTATTGTTTCAGCTCAGTAACAGAACTTCTAAGAGCCTTGAGGCTAGGCACGGGTTGCCATAATGTTTATGAGCGATTATTCCACAATGTTGTTGTAATGGTAAGATGTTGCCCACGTGTCGGGGTAGTGAATGAATTGAAGGGAGGTTTACTCAGCGTGTAATCAAGGGATTCAGTATTTTATTCCCGGCAGGGGAAAGGCAAATGAACTGAGGATGGCCAGAAGTGAACTGGTGGAAGTAATGAAACGTGATAATTGCAAGCGTGGTGGAGTTCTCCTCTACATTGGGGTGCTGTTGTCCTAATTGGACGTACTAAGTTTGTCGATGTTATAATCTGCTACAATTCGCCTTTATGGAAGGATATTGTGAAATAGTATTGGAGTTACGACTATTAGATATTGCATAGTGCGGTGGTTTAAGATTGAATCAATATTTCAAATGTTGACGGTTCGAGAAAGACGACCTTCGGAAAAGTTTAAAGTCAGTAACAAATTGTGGATTCAAGTTCCAGGAAGATACATTTTATTAAGGCAATAACTGAGCAGCAAAAGATGAGAAAACATGTGGAAAGTGTTAGGCGGAGTTTTGAACTTCTAAAGGGCCAAGTATAAGAAGCGTCGGTCGAGCAACTGATTAAAGGAGCGAGTTTGCCCAAAGTGGGAGAGTTTGGAATGATATGGGATTTTAGCGACGGGCAATTGAAGTCTGCAAGTTTAATTCGAAGCATGGGTTGTTATGCGGCAGGAGATTTGGTATGATAGAAAAGAGCTTCTTGAAATGAAGAAGGATGCAGCATAACTCGGAATTTGAAAGGTGTTTCCGCATATTTAATTGATATCCACAAGAGATGAATGGACCGGCGCAGTTAGAAAGTGAGCTTGGACTCAGGATTTGGTTATTGATGTCATGGTGATTGTATCCCGTGCAGCAACATTGAAAGGTGTCGGGAGGTGATTTCCACAGGCGGGTTATTTTCCCGTGAGCAGGTTAGCGGTCGCGTGGTTGGCAAAGCTTCTGCAAGGAATTATATTGGTTATCCAACAAAGAGATCGGTCATGCGAATGTGGATGATGATTCAGAATACGAAAGATGGGGATTTACAGAAGGATTCCGAGAATTTGCGGCAGATGATTGCGCAAGGTTATGGCAATAAGAGGTAAAGAATTCGGGTGAATTCCAGCGTTGTGTGTTAATGGCTTCAAGCTAAGTGGGAGAGCCCCACCGCTTATGATTTGGGTTGCATGGTTAGCTACTTGCGAGGTTTCCAGTTATTAATACCTTGATGGTTTATCTCAGCTACGAAAAAAGACCATAAGTGGTGAATTGAGTAGACGAATTGTGGAATGCATTCTATGGTTGGCCTTGTTGGATCATGTTCGAACTTGGGAAAAGATTCAGGATTTATGCCTCGTATAGATGCAGGTTTCAGAGGAAGTGATTTCGCCGGGTGCTTCATCAAGAGGGTATTCGTGTGTTATGAAATTTATGGAGTGGATTAAATTCGGGACCAAGTCAGAGCGGGTGGCTCTAAGTAACGGTCCTAGTGAATTCAAGAGGTAAAGTGTGGTGCCTAATGATTTCAAGCCTATATGTACAACTAAGAATCAAGCTTTGTAGCAGCTTATAAGAAGGTGCCCAGAATGTCCTATAATGTGTTGCCTTGTGGTGTAGCATTTGAGAAATATGAAATAATTCATCAGATTTGAGACAGCATGGTCTCGCGATTCAAGGTCACTCGGGGTGGGTGTAGAGGGAGTATGTTATGTGTTGAAGAAAGTTAGTATTATTTCCAAAGTAATCAAGGATAAATTGGAAGGAAAGAGATTGATTAGCCATAGTTGAATTCTGCAAGTTGGGGTCTGTGATCAGTTCATTTAGCGTGATCGAGTTATGTGTATGATTTGTGGCGGTACGAGTGAGGTTTGCCGGCCTCTGTAATTGACGTTATTCAGAAGCATTCTTCTATTATGGCTTGTTAAGTGGAAGCGGGTTCCAGAAGGAATATGGTGGCTTGGGCCACTACATAGAGATTTGCATATCCTTCGGTTATGGGAATTCACTTGTGTGTTGCTATGATTCTCCTGAAGTGAGTTAAGTGAAAAGTTCGTATATGATGAAGTGTTAAAATATTAATGATTTCAGAGTTACGATGAAGATCGTGTTCTATTGTATGTTGGCACGTTGGGTGCAGTGAGTAGCATGGAAATTCGCAGTGTGGATTGAGGTTTGCAGTTTGCTATTGGTAAGGATGTCGCGAGCTCGTATGAGCCAGAAAAGGGTGGAATGATTAAAGTAAATTGGTATTGTCTTCAGCGTCATCCGAGATCGATGTTTTGTGGAAAAATTCCTTGCATCCTTGTTAAGGATTCTTGATCGCTTTTCAGCATTAATGTGGCCGATGGTTTGGATGAGCGGACTCGTTATTTATTTCAGACGGTATTGGGAGCGTGTCCAACGGGAAGATTGTATAAGTGTGACATGTAGTCACTTGATTGACTAAAGATTTGAACCAAGTATGAGGATTGTGGTAATATCATTAATTTGAGTATTTAGGCCTGGAGGGCACTTTGTTTATTGGGTTATGAACTGAGGAGGTTGCTCCGGTTATGATGGTTGTTCTTATGTGTTGTGAGAAAAAGTGAGTTACTATGGACCTTTGAAAGGTCATTAGCCAAGTTGGTTCAATCAGAAATCGGCTTGAGATTAGTGGATTGATTTACATGTGAACAGGGCTTTATATCAGGCCAGTTGTGTTCATTTCAGTAACGCGCTCCTTATGGAGTAGTCAGGGTGTTATCTCGTTGTCAGATATTTCATGTAGTGATGCATTGAGCTGTGTGAGTTGTGAGACGACCTGAGAAATTGTGTATATGTTGAGGATCAGCGTGGAAATGATGTATTGTGAGCAAGATGGCTTTTGGGATTCAGATTTGTATATCGCACCTCAGTTGCGCTTAAGTTTTTTATCCTATAGCGCTATGTGTTTTCTCAGGGATGGTACTATGCACTTAGCATGCTTACGATCGAAATTCGATATTTTTATTGTAATGAGCAGATTTAGCTCGAAGTGCAATCTCCTTATGTGAGATCTATGTGTGGATCGGGTGGCACGCTGCCATGTGTATGTTATTTGGATCGGATAGTGCGCCGCAACAGTGTGATGTCGAGTCTGGTTTTCTATATGCTATTTTTGTGTGTTTCGCGTCTTACCTTCTAAGAAAAGTCCGTATTAGTGCAGGGGTTAGGTAATTCCTTCCAGAGTTCGATTTCCTGTTTGTGTTGTGTTCGGATTGGTGGCCTATTGGCACATTGTGGCGTCATATGAGACTTTTGATCGCATTCGGAGTGGCTTATTGCCTGAGCAGTTCATACTGGGTGAGACAAGATTATGGGATTTAGGATCAGTGCAATCTGATTATATGAAGTATATTAAGGAGCAAAGATCATTATTTGGTTCAGAATGTGGTAATGTTTCTTGTGAGAAGTATAGACCCAATGATTGGTTGACTCAGCAGTTGATTATGAGTTTTGGCACATCTCATCCATCGTGGCGGTATTGTAAGGGTTAGAGTAAGACTTGCGTGTGGCATGAGGTGCAATGGGAGCATCTGATTCGTTGAATTTCGGCTAAGTTGATCAGAAAATATTATCGTGGCCATATGGATTAAGCATCGCAAAGCAAGAATTCAGCAAGGTTATGCAGTCATGTTGGGTACAGCGTGTGGTGAATGATTTGGCGATCTTATGATGAAAACATGCCTGACATAGAATTTCGGATGTTGGAATTGGGCTCTAAGGCTTATTTGCTTGAATAAAAGGGAATATCTTCAGTATGTATCGAGCTAAGGTGCTCATCTAAGTTGTGGTAGCACGGGAAGGTGCGCGAGGAGCTAAGCAGTGATTTCAGGCTACTTCAGTATAGTTCCCAGCACGTTCGAAGACGAACGTATGTTTAAGTGGGAGAGAATGTAATGACCCGACCGGTTGTTTTGGGCCCTAGCGCATCGTTCAGCAATCTGAGGCCATGATCAGCTTCACTTCAGGTGTTATGACTAGTACGCGTGGTCGGAATTGAATTTCGGGAAGTTCGGAGTTGGTTTGGGAAGAGAATCCTCATTTCGGAAACTTAAAGTTGAAAGAATGAACTAGGATTGATTTTTTAGCAAACGATCTCGAAATTGGGATCTGAAGGTTACAACAGGTTCGTATGATGATTTCGGACTTGGGCGTATGCCCAGTTCGGGTTTTGGATAACCCGGGAGCGTTTTGGCGCCTATTTGTGGAAGTTAGCATTCTGGAAGAAATTTCTTAAGTTTGGCTTGAAGTGTATTTCAGCGTTATCGATGTCCTTTTGGGATTCCGAGACTGGGAGTAGCTCCGTATGGTGATTCTGGAGTTGGGAGCGCGATCGAAAGTGAATCCGGAGGTCCGTAGGTCATTTTGAAGCCACTTGGCTAAAGAGATAAATTTGAAGGTTTTTGAGAAGTTTGACCAGAAGTGAACTTTTTTATATTGGGGTCGGAATCCGATTTCGGAAGTTGGAATAGGTCCGTAATGTCAAATATGACTTGTGTGCAAAATTTGAGGTCAATCGGACATGATTTGATAGGTTTAAACATCGGAAGTAGAAGTTGGAAAGTTCAAAGTTCATAAAGCTTGGATTGGAGGTCGATTGATGATTTTAGCGTTGTTTGATGTGATTTGAGGCCTCGAGCAAGTCCGTAATGTGTTTTGGGATTGGTTGGTATGATTGGTTGGGGTCCCGGGGGCCTCGGGTGGATTCCGGGTGGTTAACGGATCGAAAATGGATTTTTGGAAATAGCTGAGCTGTTGGTTGCTGGTATTTCCGCTTCTGCGGAGATGGGACCGCAGAAGCGGCCCCGCAGAAGCAAGGTTGAAGTCGCAAAAGTAGTTGAGCGTGAGGGCATCTAGAACCGCAGAAGCGGCCCTTGATCCGCTGATGCAGAACCGCAGAAGCGGAGAGGGAGACGCAGAAGCGGAAGAGAGGATTCTGGGGAGGACCGTAAATGCGGTCAAAGTATCGCAGAAGCGGAACCGTATCTGCAGGAGGCTGGTCGCAGAAGCGAACAGGGAGGCCCAGGGTGGACCATAAAAGCGGCCCAAAATCCGCAAAAGCGAAACCGCATATGCGGTAGGTCGTCCGCAGAAGAGAAAATTGGGCTGGAGCCCAGGACCGCAGAAGCGGCACTTTTGACCGCAAAAGCGGAACCGCATAGGCGAAAATAATTCCGCAGAAGCGGAAGCAGCTGAGGGAGTGAAGTATTTTAAAGTTCGGGGTTGAGTTCATTTCAACCCCATTTTTCTTCCATTGGAGTCGACGGGGAGCAACTTGGAGGTGCCATTTTCGTCACTTGTCATGAAGTAAGTAATTTATGTTAGTTTTGAGTTAAATACAAGGTTTATACATGGATTTAGACTTGGAAAATTGTAGAAAATTGAGGTTTTGGTAAGAAAACCTAAAAATTATATTCTTGGAATTTAGCCATGATTTTGAGTATGGAATTAAGAGGAAATCATATATTTGAGTTCGTGAGTTCATGGGTAAACTTTATCTTCGAAATTTTTTGGATTACGGGCACGTGGGCCCGAGGGCGTTTTGGTCAACTTTCCAATCGGAGTTAGGAATTGCTATAAATTAGTTTGTAATGAATATTTGAGCATATATTAATGGATTTGCGTAACCGTTTGCTAGTCTTGGAGCGTGGTGCATCAATTGGAGTCCTCGGAAGGGCGTAGAATGCCGGTTATGAGTCTTCGGAGCGAGGTTTGTCTCCTTTCTAATCTTGTGAGGGGGAATTGACCCCATAGGTGAGTTAAATTGGTTATGTGCTCCTATTTGTGGGGGCTATGTATGCACGAGGTGACGAGAGTCCGTGCGTAGCTACTATTATGCTATTGTCCGGGTAGCCTAGGACCTAAAAGCATGTTATAAATGGATTTCTAAAAAGACTTAAGTTTCGTTTTTCAAATTATTTAAAGAGAATTGGCCTATCTTGGATAATTGCTCCATGTTGACTTCTTGACTAATTGTCTGTCTGTGTGTGTTTATTTTGGAACGGGCCAAACGCCTCGGCAGATTAATAGATGCATCTATAGGCTCGCCGTCGACCCTCGGCAAGTGCACATTTATTTCTGTTGGATCGAGCCGTCGCCTCGGTGTGATTTGTGCATGCTTGTGTTGCTGCCTGAACTTAATGAAGTTATTATTGCCCTTTTGTGGCTTAAAAATATTTGGATTATATTTAAAGAGAAA
>MU694902.1:70310-91675 GCA_026770625.1 Nicotiana glauca | reverse complement strand
CTCTATCTGGATTAGAATCATGTTTATAAAATAAATCCACTATTTAATATATACATATTAAGGATGAATCATTATTGGACCATTAGAGCGTTAAAGTTGACTCTACCCCTTCGGGATTAGGCGGGATACTCACTGAGTGCACGTTGATTACGTACTCATACTACACTTCTGTGCATTTTTGTTGCACATGTATATATACCTCTAGCAGCCTACTGGGCGTAGCAACATGGATGACTCTGGGACTATGTGAGCTACATTGTTCGAGACGACCCATAGCTAGTGTAGTTTCTTTCAGCATTTTTATATTTATTTCCTGTCCACTGTATTTCGGACAGATGTTGTATTTTATTTTCCTTATCAATAGATGCTCATGCACTTGTGACACCGGATTCTGGGATGGTTTTCAAAAGATGTGTACTAATAGTTATTACTTAATTTGAATTGAAGTAGAGATTGTTTTAATTATGAAAAATGGAAGGAGAAATCTTGGATTTTCAAAAGTACTAAAAGAGGATTAATTGATAATTTAGTTGGCTTGCCTGACAGAGGTGTCTGGCGCCACCACGATCCTTAATGGATTTTGGGTCGTGACACATAGGATGGTAAGCACACAAGAAGTAAAGACAACTATCAAGGCATGCTTTGAAACACATAAGGGAATACATTGATCTAAAGTGAATGGGAGATATAGTGTAACTTAACTACAAATTTTAAAACAAAACCACAAGTAGAAGCAAGCTAAAAATAAAAGAAACTGAAACAATAAGAGAAACATATTGTTGTTGGAGCTTTAAATCAAAACCATGACATACCAGTGAAGGTAGAAGTAAGCAGAACGAAAGAATCAAAGAGCACATATTATTAGCCTTGGCTTGCAGCCGGCTAATAGTAGCAAGTAGCACAAAAGAGAGGGAGAGCAAAAATTTTTAGTAAGAGGAGTAGTTTTTGAAAACCAAGTGTTCCTCTCTGTTAATGAAAGACTTAGGGTATTTATAGTTTTGAAAATAGGCAGAAAATAAGGTAACAAGTAAAGGTTTAGCACAATTATAAAAGTAATCACAATTAGAATCCAATTAATACAAGTACTCCCCTTTAATAAAGGAACCACAACTTAAAAGGATACCAACTGGGATAAATAAGGAAAGAAAATCAGTTGAGAAAGACTGATTTTTACCATATAAAGGATAGTAAAAGTGACAAGGTGGGTTGCTCTGATGGTAAGCACCCTCCACTTCCAACCAAGAGGTTGTGAGTTCGAGTCACCCCAAGAGCAAGGTAGGCAGTTCTTGGAGGGAAGTATGCCGAGGGTCTATTTGGTAACAACCTCTCTACCCTATGGTAGGGGTAAAGTCTGTGTACACACTACCCTCCCCAGATCCCGTAAGATATAAGATATATAAAGGATAGTAAAAGTATAGAGCATATGAGTGAGTCTAAGTACAGAATATACCAATTAAGAAAATGATTCAGTAAGATTGAAGTACCACAACAAATAAGGAAATGAAATCAGTTAATTTAAACAGACGAGTAGAACTTTAGGGTTTTGAAGGAAAATCTTGCAATCAAACCATGAATTAAGGATATCAGAATCAATCAAAAAGGAGTCATGACTCTGCACTTCAACATATAAATAAAGAAGAACGAACAGCGTAGCAAACAGGCAAGATCAGCCATATATATAGAAAGAATCAAGAGATGAGCAATCACAATCATACAGAAATTACATAAGCAGGCTAAAGACTTAGTAGAAAACCCACTCGAAGCATGGTAACCAACAGAAACTTAACAAAATCAAGTAGTCATGCTAACACACAGAACCAAAGCAAAGAAAGGTCTTAAAAGTTAGGGCTTTTAACAGAGTTGAGTTAAAAATAGTAGGAACATAGGATCAGTCCAAATAAGCAACGAAAAAGGTTTAATCATAAAGAAAATCAATTAAATAAAGCATAGAAGGAACTCCGAGAAAACCCTAATTTTTAAAGAAGGCAAAATGGTTTAAAAATTGAGGATCTTTCAGAAGAAGTTCAAGAATAGTACAAATCATAGTAAGAAACAGATAAAGCATTACAAATAACACAAATCTAAGAGATTCAAATGAGAGTTTTTCAAAAGAAAACCCAAATAGAAACGAGAGAACTTGTTGCAAAACTCCATAAAATGTAACATATATGGTGCAATTTTGCTTAAAATCACACCAGAGAAGCCACGAATGACGAAAACAGAAACCCTAGGTCCAAATCGGTATGGCCCAGGACCCTTGAAGGCCTCGGAGATGATGAGCAAGGCGATGAAAGACCCATTGGAGGCTTGGGATTGAAAGGTGGTCGCCGAAGAAGGCAGAGAAGAAGGTCAGAAGTTGAAAGCTAGGGTTAGGTTGAGAGTGTTGGCGGGATTTTGGAAATGAGTATGGTTAGGGGGTGATTTAGGAATTAAAAAGAAAAGGGCGTGTTTGGACCGTTGATCTAGGAGATCAACGGTCAGGATTCACCAGTAGGTGGGTTCCAGGTTTGGGTAAGGTTTATAGGGTATGGGTCGGGTTATTTAATAGGAAATTGGGCTGGGGATTGGGTCCATTTGGGCTATAATTTGAAAGCCAAATTTGGCTATGATTTAAATAGCCAATTTTCCTATTTTAATTTATAATAAATAGTAGGTAATTCCTGAAAAATAATTTAAGGGGACAAAGTAATTTAAAATACATGATTAACCTTTTAAAAATATAGGGACTAATTTTATGCATATAAAATATAATTATTCCTTAAAATGAGCTAACATTATAATTATATGCAATTTAGCTTAAAAAATACTAAATATAATTATTAAAATGTATAAAAAATATATTAGCCATATTTTAACATAAGTATAGAAATTAAATAAGTAAATCATCATAACAATAATTTGGAAAATATTTATTGGGTATTTTATGAATAAAAGAAAAAAAATAAATTAATTTAAACCCTTAAAATTATAGAAATAATAAAAGCCTTGTGTCTGCTTATATATGCATATATATGCTATTTTGAATATATTTATGCATATTTAAAATATATAGAAAAATGTTGGGTATCAACACCTGGTACATTTAGGCCATTTAATGCTTCAGCTTATGTACCTCTTCTTTCAAACCAGACTCATATTCATCCATCTCTCTCGGCGAGTCAATAACACTCGCGTCCAATTTTTTGCTAGCCATAATCGCCTTGTGTTTAGACCTTGTATTATATGGGTGGCTTTCCAGAATGCCAAACAAACTAACCACCTTCATGTACTCAATGACAACAACAAACTTGTTAGTATTTAAGAGTTTAACAGATATGCAATCGCACGTTTGGTATGCATGCACCTAAACAGTTGAACGCTTCTATCGTGTATTTGACGGTTGCATGCTTCATACCAGTCTTAATTAACTCTTTTTACTTTTCACTTTCGTTTCTTTCACCCATCACTATTAATTTTTCTCACTTGGTTCCTGTCACTTCCCTTTTATTTTTGCACTTTCTTTTGTTCTCTTGTTTTGCCACTCTTCCTTTCCACTCCATTTTCTTTCCTCTCTTTTCATTTTATGGTTTTGAATGAATCTATGGGGATTGCATATGTATCATGTCTCCGCATGAATCGTAGTTCCGGAAGATTGGAAACAAAGTAAATAAACTAAAAGATTTCCGAAAGAAATACTTTTAAAGAAAAGAAGATATTTTTGGGGGTTTTTTTTGTAAAAAAAACTGGGGTGTAAAACAAAGGCTTTCTAAAGGAGGAAGTAGGAAAATATTTTTGGATTTTTTTTAAAAATGGCGGGCCGCAACCCAATGTATTTGTCTAAGTATCTCACAACCGATGAGAATCAGACCTGCGTAGTTTGACATATTTCAACGTAACAGAAAAATATGCTTTATTTTGAAATGACTTTCCTTCTTTTTCTTCTTTTTCAAAATTTCGGCAGAGTTTTGGGATGCTTTGGATACCGGGATTTTTAGAAACAAGTGATTTTCTTTCTCTTACTTCAATCTTGGTTTTGTTGATTTTTCTTTCCTATTCTAGAAGCCGGTCAACATGCAAGCTGAAGCAAATAAATGTACAAGTAGCGCATAAAATGCATTAGGATGGTCTTTTATTTCGGGTAAACCTGTCCTAGACGGACCCAACCCTTGTGTTGAGTCCCCAAAGTCAAATTCACATGATGTAAACAAGTGTTCCTACTAGGGATCCGTCATAAGGCTATGTTATTCTAGGTTTAAAACCTGGGTGTATTATTCTAGACCTGGCTTATCCGAGCGGACAACTCGAGCCGAAGGGAGGGGGGTGGGGGAGGGAGGAGGCAGCGTACCAGGAATACAAAAGTTTTACCGGCTTTGCAACTATAATAATTATTCTAAGTTCGAATTCTGAACCCTGAACTGAGATTCTAGGTTTGATCCCCAGCAGAGTCGCCAGAGTTATCACACCTCCTTTTTCAACCCCGATGGGATAATAAAGGATTTTTTCTAATTAAAGTGACAATAATCGAAACGGGATTATCTATTCAAATTCAGAGTTGCCACTTGGGATAATTTATGGTGTCCCAAGTCACCGGTTTAAAATCCCGAATCGAGGAAGTTTGACTCTGTTTTACATTCCGCGAAACACAGGAATCCGGGTAAGGAGTTCTGTTAACCCGAGAGAATGTGTTAGGCATTCCTGGGTTCCATGATTTTAGCACGGTCGCTCAACTATTATTAATTAATCTAATTATCTAATTCAATACACATTTTAAACCTACGTACATTTTTAACTTTCAACCGCTTTTAAGTATTTATGGAACAAGTTACAATTATCGTACACTTGTTTGTTTGGGAACACATTACAAACCACGCTACATGAAATATACCCGCGATTTGCAACATGTTTATTTTATTATTCGAAGTTTTTATGATCGGGTCACATGAAATGCACACCCGAATTTGGGAATTACGCATCATAGCTATGTCACAAGAACCGTACCCATAGTCATGATGATTTATTATAAACGCGCCTAAAGCAAACTACGAAAAGTCATATTTAAATTAAGTTTGAAATTCGATATAGGATCTACTAATTGTAAGTATGCATTGAAAGATAAGCTAGGCCTTTAATTATTTAAAAAGGTTTGGGCCAGCAGAAGGCTCATTACATTATTAAGAACATCGTTAAGACTAAAATTGAACCACTACTACAAAAAAAGTATTTGGCGGCAATTATTTAGCGGCAATAAGTCAATTACCGTTAATAGATTTTATAAGCTGAAATATTAGTGGAAAATAATCATTAGCCAGTAAAAAATATTTTTTTACCGACAATAAAAATAAATTACCATTAAAAGTTACTAATTTACTTTTAGCAAATAAGTTTTTATTTTATTTTAACTTTCCCTCCCTGCCCAAAAAATAAATCTTTTCCTCCAACTTTTCTGGACAAAGAACGAACAATTCCCTCTAATCAGAAAAAATAGGAAAACCTATTCCTTCATTGAATGGGATACGATTAACAGAATCTCACATATAGGTCTACGCCACCGGCGAGTTTTCATTCTTTCATTGAACAGGATACGGAAGAGACGCGAGATTAACAGAATCACACATATAGGTCTCCGGCCAGTTTTTCTCCTAGATAACTGCTCTTCTTCCCCAAGTATCTTCGTTTTTTAGCTAGTAGATGCGATTAACAGTGGAGTTAGGATTTTGCTACTCGATTATGCTCTATCGTCGTTGTTAGTATTCTCTATTTTATCCGTTTCCCACTTCTCTTTTTGTGTAGGTTTCAAGATCATTGCAGAACTCATTCTTCTCCTTCAATTTCTTGTCTTTATCGGCAAAATAATCTGCTTACCAGGTACAAATTTGTTCCTTCAACTGTTGCGATTTAGATTTGCGAAAGTACAGCTTTTTATACATATGCGAGTCGTTTGTGATATCCGACTGCTGTTAAATTGACGTGCGATGATTGTGTTTATTCCTCCTCTGTTCCTTGACTGTTTTATGATTTTGTTCCTCTATTTTCTGCTATTCTTGTAATTATTCAAAAATTTTATAAGTGTCGCCGATCCATATTGATGTTTTCATTGAATCTACCACTAGTCGAGCTATGAATTCCTTTGTATGTTTTCTGTTATTCTTGTCATTGTTCAAAAATTTTAAGTGTCATCGAAGTATATTGATATTTTCATTGAATCTACCATTAGTCGAGATGTATTCCTCTGTATATTTTCTGTTATACTTCTCAAAAAGCTGTCAATCAAATGCAAAGGTGATGGTTCCTTTGATCTATATAAATGTTAAAAGTGGAATTGAGTATTGAAAGGAAAGAAAGATACATGTGTTTCATAGTAAAGAACAACATTATAGTCTTCAGATCTAAAAATCTACAATCCGACAGCAGATCAGTATGCTAGACAATAAGATGTTTTCATTAAATCTACCACTAGTCGAAATATGGTTGAAATCCATACCTCTACCTAGTGCCCTAGAATTGTATAGAAATACAATAAGATTGTAGCATGGTATATGATTAAATGATTTATGATAGTCAGATGCAAAGTACCAGCAACCAAGTAGAAAGCTAAATTCTTCTTTCTTTGAATGAATTAATATTGCATAAATTAGCTTTTCCTGATGAAACCTAAAGAGGACTAGAGTTATTCAAGATATACAGAAGTAACACTGCACATGTAGCAACTATTATAAGGAAGATCAACTTAATTTGCTGTTATGAACAGAATCTCATATAGAGCTGAATAGTCGTGGGTGAATCCACATAGATATGATGCTTTTAATAACAAAACTCAGGTAAACTCAAAATGATAGCATTCCCATTTGTAATAACAAATATTTCCCGCTATTACCTAACATTAAGAAGAAAACACGCAGGAAAGAACAAAAGAAGTGAACCTTAGTAAACTAATAAATATGTTTAGATAAGTAAATTGCCAATGAAATAGTACCTGAGCTACATATGTCCTTTCATTGAAACATGCCTTTGTGTGAGTCGAGAACTTATATCATATACACTCATAGGACTATGCTAGGAGGGGACAAAAAATGCGTGCGTGTGTGTGTGTCATTGTGTATCACCAAAAAACTAAAGTAACAAACTAGATACTATAACTTATAATCTTCGATTTTCCCCACCCACCCCAAAATAAGTAACAAATAACATAATAAAGCTTCTTTCCACCCTTATTGCCCTTTCTCGAGTTAGGGGTTCTGTTCTTCTGAGATTGATGGTCTAATAGTATTTTCAAAATGTTGGATTTGGTACTATGTTTTAAGCCAAGTTGAAGCTATATCTAATGGATAGATAAATTTAGATTATTACTTTTTTGAGTTAGCAAACAATAAGAGAGCGTAACAACCAACAACTTAAATTGTTAGTCTCATTTTACTAGCGTAGTGTGTGAGATGCACGCAAAAACTTTATGGCATTGGTTACATAATTGAACTCTCATGATTGAAGGTATTTAAAGGGGATAGGATAGACGTAAAATCTGGTGAAAGGAAGTGTCCTCAAATACTTGCAATATCTGAGAGTTCATACTAAGCAAGCAAAAAGAATGCAATGAAAACAAAAAAAATCCACATTTAAAGCTTAGTCGTGTCCGTCACTTACATGTTATGTAGGTTTCAATTTCATATACACGAGAAAGATAATTTTTTTTATAGAGGAATGATTCCCTTATTTGAGAACAATATTTCTGTACTATTCCCAATTTTGGGAGAGAATAATGATCAAATCTAATTTTTCACACAAATTGAAGTATATCATTGAGGTCTATGAGACCAGGAAAAAATTATGTATTAAAAAAATTATAATTTTAAAAAAGATTAGTTGGGTCCCAAACTGGAAAACTGAATCGAGAAAATCAAACCGAGAAAAGAAAAACTTAACAAAACAGCTATTGTCGAATAACTGGGAAGAGATAGAAAAGAAGAATGAGATAAACGAGTATATCCAGAACTTTGTTGTTTGTTGTACAATAATCTTTGAGCTATGGAATTACATACAAATAGGATGGTTATTTTACTACATTTTAATTAATTCCCTCATTTTACTAACAAATTTTTAGCTCTTGCAGTAAGTGTATAAAAAAAAAGAATATCTTGAACGCCATGGACAATCCTAGAAATAAAAGATGGATGCATTGTGATAGAGTTAGTAAAAAATATTTGGATGGAGTAGATGATTTTATAAACCATGCATTTTCTATAAAACAAGATGGAGAACAAATTGCATGTGCTTGTATTAAGTGTGTGATTATCCATCAAATTAATCGGGCTACAGCATATGATCATATTGTGATTAATTGTATTATGCCATCATATGATATTTGGTTTTGTCATGGTTAGTCTTTAAAGGGATCAAGCAATGCTCAGATAAATAATCGAAGCTAGTCAACTCTAAGGGGCGATGATATGACATGAATGATACATGATGCCTTTGGAGACTTTACACAGTTCATAGATATTGAAGTTAGTGAAAGAGGTGACGTAGATAATAACTTAAAAGACAATATTGCTCATCTATCTAAAAATCAGCCTCATATAGAGGTGGATAAGTTTGAACGGCTCATGAATGAGGCAAATGAAGAACTATATCCAGGATGTAAGAAGTTTAGCAAATTATCCTTTTTGCTACATATGTATCGTACAAAATGCATGTTCAAATAGTCAAATGAATCTTTTAATGCTTGGCTTGGACTATTGAAGGATGCACTGCCTCAAGGGGGGAAATTGTCTCCTTCTTTCTATGAGACCAAAAAGATAGTTAAAGGCTTGCGCTTAAAGTATGAAAAAATCCATGCTTGTCACAACGATTGCGTGCTTTTTAGGAAAGAATTTGCTAATAAGAATGTCAATAAATGCAAAGTTTGTGAGGCTTCTAAATGGAAAAATAATTCTAGAAAAACTTCAGCCAAGGTCCTAAGGTATTTTCCTTTAAAACCGAGGTAAAGAGATTGTTTATGTCATCAGAAACTTCTAAAGCAATGCGATAGCATCATGAAGAGCACAACAAAGATGGAGTTCTACGACATCCTGCAGATTCTGAAGCTTGGAAATTTTTTGTTATAAATATCCTGAATTTGCTGGAGACCCTCGCAAAGTGCTCCTGGGATTAGCTTCTGATGGGTTTAATCCTTTTGCATAATGTGAACTGTTCACAGTACATGACCAGTGATTTTAAAGCCATATAATCTTCTACCATGGATATGCATGAAACAAGAGTTCTTCATTTTGTCCTTACTTATTCCTAGACCAAAAGCGCCTGAAAATAATATTGATGTCTTTTTGCAACCTCTAATAGAAGAGTTAAATGAATTATGGGATGTTGGTGTAGAAACGTACGATGCCTCTAACAAGGAGATATTTTAAATGCGAGCAGCTCTCATGTGGACGATAAATTATTTTTTAGCATATGGAACTCTCTCTGGATGGTGCACTTATGGTAGATTTGCATTCCCTTCTTGTAATATAAACACTCAATCTAGAAGGCTCAAATAAGGCAGAAAATTTTGTTACATGGGCATCGCCACTTCTTGAAGTTAGGACAAATATCGGAATGATGCAAAATCATTTGATAGGACTAAAGAAATAAGATCTGCACCTTGTCCAGTAACTTGTTCAGTAGTGTTGCATCAAGTTAAAGATATAAAATTTACTCTTGGCAAGTCAAGTGAAGCGGTAAATGGGTTGATGAAAAATACATGGAAAAAAAGAAGTATTTTTTTTTTATCTTCCTTATTGAAAATTTAACTTGGTGCGCCATAATCTTGATGTGATGCACATAGAAAAGACCGTGTGTGGTAACATAATTTATAC
This sequence comes from Nicotiana glauca, assembly GCA_026770625.1. Lineage (NCBI taxonomy): Eukaryota > Viridiplantae > Streptophyta > Magnoliopsida > Solanales > Solanaceae > Nicotiana > Nicotiana glauca. The sequence continues at coordinate 81,851 of MU694902.1, read as the reverse complement.
ATTATTGGATCTTGGTAAAAAGTCTAAAAACAACTTAGAGGCTCGATTGGACTTGAAGGAGATGAAAATAAGACCAAGCTTATGGCCTCAGTACCGAGCTAGTGGTAGAGCATATCTTCCTCCTACTTTTTTTACAATGTCTCTGATGGAAAATGAGTTATTTTATGAAGTACTACAAAATGCCAAGTTTCCAGATGGCTATGTGTCTAATATCTCACGTTGCTTTCGCAAACGAAAGATATCTGGGCTAAAAACTCATGATTTTCATGTTTTAATGCAAGAACTTCTTCCTCTTGCCTTGCGGAGATCAGTAGATAAAAGAGTTAGTTCAATTTTAATTGATCTATGCACATTCTTTCGTGTTCTATATAGCAAAGAGATAAAGTTACTTGAAGAAAAAATTCCAGAAACATTGTCTACTATGGGGAAACTCTTCCTCCCAGGATTCTTTACTGTTATGATACACTTGGTAATTCACTTGGCAACTGAGGCTAAACACGCAGGGCCAGTACATTATCGCTGGATGTACCCAATTGAGAGGTATGAAGAATATCACTGAATCTTTATCTTATGTCTTTAGTTGTTAAATATTCTAATATCAAACTAATAATATTACTTTGTTTCATAGGCTTTTGAGTACTTTAAAATCACATGTTCGTAATCGTGTATGTCCAGAAGGTTCAATAGCAGAAGCATACATAGCAAATGAGTGTATGGCATTTTGCTCACGATATTTGGAGGACGGAGATTTAAGGTATTATTGTTTAAGAAAATGGAGTGACGAGATTGAGCATGAGACTAGTAAAGAATAATGTATTTTTCCTACTGTTGGGGAGTCGTACGGTGGAGTAGATGTATTTGAGTTGGATGAGAACATGGTTGCAAGCACATCGTCATGTGCTTTTCAATTGCGAGTCAGAAGTCGCTGAGAATTATAAAAAGTAAATGTTATATCTATTATTTAATATATGTATATTACTTATTTGATAATAAAATTGATATATGCGAGTTACATGAATAGGGAACATATTGCTAAAATTAAAATAGCACATCGTAAGCATCGTTTGACAAAACATAACTTGACTGTGCGCATTTCGATACATTCCATGAGTGATTCAAAGAGAAAGTAAGTTGTAGGACTAAGTCATTGATTACATTAAATTATTGTCCTTGTACAGATATTCACATTTAGAGTTGTATCTTTTATTTGGTTACGTACCGAAACATATAGATGTGACGATCCGACCCGTCATCACGTGAGTTACCGCCCTGTTTCACCCATCTTATGTTTCTCTATGCTTCATTATCAATATTTGATGTGATCGAGTTGAATTGGATTGGTTTTGGTAGGAAATGAGACACTTAGTCTCTTTAAGGAAGGCTTGTTTTGAAAAAGTCAACCGGATGTTGACTATTGAGTTAGAGGGCTCGGATGTAATTTTCGGTGATTCGGTTAGCTTCGGGGGTTGATTTGTGAATTAGAAGTGTGATCGGAATTGATTTTGGAGGTCCGGTGTAGAATTAGGCTTGAATTGGCGAAGTAAGTATTTTGGCGAATTCCGGTTGATAGGAGAGATTTTGATCCGAGGGTCGTAATAGAATTTCGAAGTTGTTGTAGCTCCGTTAGGCTATTTTGGATGTGTGTGCAAAATTTCAGGTCATTCGAAGGTGTTTTGGTTGGGTTTTTGATCAAATGCATATTTCGGAAGTTTTTTGAGAAACTTAGGCTTGAATTCAGTGAGAATTGATGATTTTAGCGTTGTTGGATGTGTTTTGAAGATTTGAGAGAGTTTGAATGATGTTTTAAGGTGTGTTGGTGCTTTTGGTTGAGGTCCCGGGGGCCTCGGGGTGATTTCGGATGGTCAATCGGACCAATTTTAGCCTTTGAAGATTGTAGGTTTTCCAGCCATTGTGTTGCAGAAGAATTGGTCTTCACATTTGCATTGGTGAGTCGCGAACGCGTAGAAGGGAATTTCAGGACCAGTGTTTTAGCCTTCGCGTTCACGTCATGGTCATCGCGATCGCGGAAGGATCAGGTTATGAGTCATCGCGTTCGCGTATAAGGAGTTCGGTTCCAGGGCTTTTGCCCTTCGCGTTCGTGTGGTGCTGTCCGCGTTCGCGTAAGCTTAAGGGTCCAGACCTTTGCGTTCGCGTGGGTGAAACCGCGTTCGCGAAGGGTACTTTTGGCAGAGGTGGATTTTGTTCATTGCGAACGCGAGAGGTCCCTCGCGTTCTCATAGAGGAAAATAAGCCTGGGTAGAAGGTTTTTTATTAGACATTTCATCCGCGAACCAAGTCTCATTTCCACCATTTTTGAGCAACCTTGAGAGCCTTTGGACAGAAATTGAAGGGGATTTCGACTGGGTGTGATTGGAGGTGAGTTCTATGACCTAATTACATGATTTAATGGTAGAATAAACATAGAAATTTGTGGAAATTCATCAAAAGAGGGTAAAGCTAGGGCTTGGAAATTTGGTATTTCAAAGGGGAATTTGAGGGGTCAAATGGACTCCGATTTTGATATGTATAGACTCGTGGTGAGATAAGGAATCTGGTGATGTTAATTTTTTGATTTTTCGAGAAGTAGGCCCGGGGCTCGGGTTTTGCAAATTTCATGATTTTCGATATTTTTCGAGTCTTTTCGATTGGGTTATGTTCCCTTAGCCTATTGTAACGTATTCATTGTGGTTTTGATCAGATTCGACGCGCGAGGAGGTCGAATTGCGAGGCAAGGGCATAGCGAGCTAGGATTTTGGCTTGAGGTGAGTAATGATAGTAAATGATATTCTGAGGGTTCGAAACCGCGAATTTGCACAATGTAGTGCTGTATTGAGGTGAAACACGCACGCAATGACGAGCGCGGGGTTGTTTACTACTGGGGATTGTGACTTGCTCCATCCTGTTTGATATTTTACCGCGTATTTGACTGAGCTGTTTTGTTTATCATCATGATTTGGGCTAGTTGCCATGTTTGGGGCCTCGTGCCGACTTGTAGAACCCTTAGGGGTATTATAATTGATTTTCCTCACTTTATTTAATGAAAATCACATCCTTAGTCATTTTTCTACTTGTTTAAAACAATGTGAACGGGTTTGATAAGTGTTAATTCTAAAAATAAGGGAAACATGTGGGCTGGGGTCCCTACTTTATACTATTGTGTCCAGAAATGACTGAGATGGGTTGAGAATCCAACAGTGAGGGTGTTATATATATATATATATATATATATATATATATATATATATCGGGACGCACGCCGGAGCGAATACATATATGGATCGGGTTGCACGCCGCAATAGTATTGCGCTTGGGCTGTAGGAGCCCCTCCGGAGTCTGCACCCCCACAGTGAGTGCGGGTACCCATATGGATCGGGCTGCACGTTGCAACGGTTACTATATGATATTATTTTGAGAGTGATGTAAGAGAGATCGAGTCTGAGGGGCTGTTATTGCGCTGAGCGATTGATACTGTGCCCGAGGGGCAATTTTTACTATCTACTGCCTAAAGATGTTGTTTTACCTGATTCACCTGCCTTTAAAACTGAGATTCTATTTGACTTTCACTGATTTTACTGCTTAAAGTAATTTACTGCCTGATATAGAACTGCCTTGTGCTATTATGTATTTTCTTATCTTCGGTTATTATTTATTATTATTACTCACTGGGTCGGAGTACTCACATTACTCCCTGTACCATGCGTGTAGATTCAGGATTAGCAGAGTCCGCACTTGAGCACTGACATCCTTCCCATATCAGGTAGCGAGATCGGAGCATCGATATAGCTATTGACGTCTGCAACCCTTGACTCCCCTATTTTCATGTTATTTTAGTTATTCCAGATTAGTATCAGATATTTTGTTTTGTAGACTTAAAGTAACTCTGTAGTAGCTCATGACTTGTGACACCCCGGTTTGGGCTGTGTCGGGTTGGCTTCCTCCTTATTATCGCTGTTTTCCACTTTATGATTGTTTAATACGTATTTTGGATTTATAAATGTTAATTAATTGCTTAAAAAGAGGCGTTGGCGTTGTTCTAGCTGGCCTTGTCTTCACGAAAGTTGCCATAATGGCTGGGTTTGGGATTTGGGTCGTGACAAGTTGGTATCAGAGCCTATGTTACTAGGTCTTGCGAGTCATGAGCTGGTTTAGTAGAGTCTCGCGGACCGGTACGGAGACGTCTGTACTTATCCTCGGGAGGCTACAGAACCTTTTAGGAAAACTTCACATTCTTGAAATTCTATCGTGCGAACTTGTTGATCCGAGTACTAAACTTCTCTTTGTTCTATTCTCTCACAGATGGTGAGGACACAAGCTACCGGACGTGACGGACGACCACCAGTACCACCTACTGAGGCTACCAGAGGCCGTGGACACGGTCGTAGTCGTGGTCGTGGTAGAGGCAGAGCAGCAGGGGCAGCACCTGTGGATCCTCTAGTTGCCCCAGCTCAGGAATAGGCTCCAGCAGCACCAGTTCAGGCACCGGCTGTGCCCATTGTGATTTCGGGTCTTCAGGAGACATTGGCCCAGATATTGACAGTTTGCACGGGCCTGGCTCAGGTGGTTTCAGCCACCATAGCAGCAGCAACTACTTCATAGGCCAGGGGAGGCAATCAGACCCCCATTGCTCGCACACCAAAGCAGGTAGTGCAAGGATTACATACTCCACAGGCACCCCCAGCTCAGCCAGTTGCTCCAGTATAGTAGTTCAGGGTTCCAGTTATGCCCGAGGACGAGCAGCATCGCCTCGAGAGGTTCGGTAGACTCCAGCCTTCGATATTTAGTGGAGCTGAGGGCGAGAATGCCCAGGGTTTTCTTGACATGTGTCAGTGTATGCTCCATACAGCAGGGATCCTTGAGTCCAGCGGTGTGGCTTTTACTAGTTTTCAGTTTACTAGGGCTGCCTTCACTTGGTGGGAGGCGTATGAGCAGCGTAGGCCGGCTGGTGCAGCACCTTTGACTTGGCAGGAGTTCTCTACTCTCTTCTTGGAGAATTATGTACCGCGGTCCAGTAGGGAGGAGCTACGTAGGCAGTTTGAGTGGCTACGATAGGGTGATATGACAGTGTCCCAGTATGAGATTAGATTTTCAGAGTTGGCTCGTCATGCAGTTTGGTTGCTTCCGACGGATCATGAGCGTATCCGGAGGTTTGTTGATGGTCTCAACTACCATCTTTGTGTTCTTATGACTAGAGAGAGAGTGTTGGGTGCTTCATTTGAGGAGGTGGTGGATATAGCTCAAGATATTAAGTCGGTTCGCCGCCAGGATCGAGATGAGAGGGAGGACAAGAGGCCTCGTGGTTCTGGCAGTTACAGTGGCGCTCCCTCGAGGGGACAGTTCTAGCAAGGTCGAGGTCGTTCTTTCAGGCCCGCTTAGTCAGCCCGTTCCGAGTATCGTGGAGCATGTTCAGGTCGTGGTTATCAGGGTTCTCAGCAGAGTCAACCATCTCTCAGCGCTCTTCCAGCACAGAGTTCATCTTGTGCTTCGTCTGCTCAGTGTTCTTCCAGGCCGAGTGCATCAGCTAGTCACTCTGGCATGAGAGGTTCCCTTCAGTCCCAGTTCCCAGCACCCGAGAGTTGCTACGAGTGTGGAGGGTTTGGGCATATGCGGAGGGAGTGTCCTTGTCGTGCTGCTAGCTCATCTCAGCAGAGGGGTCAACCCTCATCTTCTAGTCCAGTTTCCTCAGCACCCACCCCGCGAGCTAGGGGTGAGGGTCAGGCAGTCAGGGGTCGCCCCAGAGGCGCAGGTCGATCAGGCGGTGGTCAGGCTCGCTTTATGCTTTTCAGGGAAGGACAAATGCCATTGCTTCAAATGCCGTCATTACAGGTATTATTTCAGTCTGCCATAGGGATGCCTTAGTCTTATTTGATCCTGGTTCCGCCTATTCTTATGTGTCCCCATATTTTGCTCATCATCTGGGTACGACCCGAGGGTGTCTTGCCTTACCTGTTCATGTATCTACCCCGATGGGCAATACTATTATTGTAGACCATGTGTATCGGTCGTGTTTGGTGACTATTAGGGGTCTGGAGACCCGAGTTGATCTATTGCTATTGAGCATGGTGGATTTTCATGTTATTTTGGGCAGGGACTAGTTATCTCTGTGTCATGCTATTCTGGATTGTCATGCTAAGATAGTCACTCTGGCTATACCGGGTGTACCGAGGATCGAGTGGCGTGGTGTGACTGACTATGTTCCTAGCAGGGTGATTTCATTCCTAAAGGCCCAGTGCATGGTTGTGAAGGGTTGTCTTTCATATTTGGCATTTGTGAGGGATGTGGCAGTCGAGACTCCAAGCATTGATTTTGTCCCAGTTGCGAGGGAGTTTCCCGATGTTTTTCCTGCAAACCTGCCGGGCATGCCACCGGACATGGAAATTGATTTTGGTATTGACCTGGTGTTGGGCGCTCAGTCCATTTCCATTCCTCCGTATCGTATGGCACCAACAGAATTGAAAGAATTGAAGGATCAGCTTCAGGAACTCCTAGATAAGGGGTTCATTCGGCCTAGTGTGTCACCATGGGGTGCACCGGTTCTATTTGTGAAGAATAAGGATGGCACCATGAGAATGTGCATTGACTACAAGCAATTGAACAAAGTAACAGTGAAGAACAAGTATCCCCTGCCTCATATTGATGATTTATTTGACCAGCTTCAGGGGGCGAGGGTATTCTCCAAGATTGATCTCCGTTCAGGCTATCACCAGTTAAAGATCAGAGATTCAGATATTATGAAGATTGCTTTCAAGACTATATATGGGCACTATGAGTTCCTTGTCATGTCTTTCGGGCTGACTAATGCCCCAACAACGTTCATGCATTTGATGAACAGTGTATTTCAGCCGTATCTGGATTCATTCGTTATTGTTTTTATTGATGATATTCTGATGTACTCGCGTAGCCAGGGGGAGCACGCACAACATTTGCGAGTTGTATTGCAGAGATTGAGGGAGAAGAAGCTTTATGCAAAGTTCTCCAAGTGTGAGTTTTGGCTCAGCTCAGTAGCTTTCTTGGGGAACATGGTGTCCAGCGAGGGTATTCAGGTCAACCCGAAGAAGATAGAGGCGGTGCAAAGTTGGCCCAGACCGACCTCAGCCACAGAGATTCATAGTTTCCTTGGGTTGGCAGGTTATTATCGCCGGTTTGTTCAGGGATTTTCCTCTATTGCATCGCCCTTGACCATGTTGACTCAAAAGGGTGCTCCATTTGTATGGTCGGATGAGTGCGAGGAGAGCTTTCAGAAGCTCAAGACAGCTTTGACCACGACTCCAGTATTGGTTTTACCCTCAGTCGTAGGTTCTTATACTGTTTATTGTGATGCTTTGAGAGTTGGGATCGGATGTGTATTGATGCAGGAGGGTAGAGTTATTGTTTATGCTTCTCGTCACCTGAAGCCCCATGAGAAGAACTACCCTGTACATGATTTGGAGTTGGCTGCGATAGTTCATGCTTTGAAGATTTGGAGGCACTACTTGTATGGTGTATCTTGTGAGGTATTCACCGATCATCGCAGTCTTCAGCATTTGTTCAAGCAGAAGGACCTTAATTTGAGGCAGCGAAGGTGGCTAGAGTTGCTTAAGGACTATGATATTACCATTCTGTATCACCCAGGGAATGCCAATATAGTGGCCGATGCTTTGAGCCGAAAGGCAGTTAGTATGGGGAGCTTGGCATACATTCTAGTTGGGGAGAGGCCCTTTGCAGTTGATGTTAAGGCTTTGGCCAATTGGTTGGTGAGACTAGATATTTCGGAGCCCAGTCGGGTGTTGGCCTGTGTGGCTTCTCGGTCTTCCTTGTACGATCGCATCAGAGAGCGCCAGTATGATGATCCACATTTGCTCGTCCTTAAGGACAAGGTTCAGCATGATGATGCCAGAGACGTGACCATTGGTAAGGATGGTGTTGCGGATGCAGAGCCGAATTTGTGTGCCCAATGTGGATGTGCTTCATGAGTTGATATTGGAGGAGACCCATAGCTCGCGGTATTCCATTCATCCGGGTGCTGCGAAGATGTATTAGGATTTGAGACAACATTATTGGTGGAGGAGGATGAAGAAGGATATTATGGGCATCAAAGGCCGGGTGGTGTACTTCAGCGGATGATTATTCCCGAGTGGAAGTGGGAGAGGATTATTATGGATTTTATGAGTGGTCTCCCTCGGACTTTGAAGAAGTTCGATTCGATTTGGGTGATTGTGGACAGGCTGACCAAGTCCGCGCACTTCATTCCGGTATGTACTACCTATTCTTCGGAGCGGCTGGCAAGGATCTTTATCCGGGAGATTGTCCGATTGCATGGGGTTCCAGTGTCTATTATCTCATATAGGGGTACTCAGTTTACTTCTCAGTTCTGGAGGACATTTCAGCGAGAGTTGGGTATGCAGGTAGAGCTGAGCACAACATTTCATCCTTAGACGGACGAGTAGTCTGAACGTACTATTCAGATATTGAAGGACATGTTGCGTGCCTGTGTTATTGATTTTGGAGGTTCTTGGGATGAGTTTTTGCTGCTTGCAGAGTTTGCCTATAAAAATAGTTATTAGTCGGGCATTCAGATGGCTCCGTATGAGGCGTTGTATGGGAGGCGGTGTAGATCTCCTGTGGGATGGTTCGAGAACGGTGAGGCTAGGTTATTGGGGACTGAGATGGTTCAGGATGCCTTAGAGAAGGTGAAGGTGATTCAGTAGAGGCTTCATACAACACAGTCGCGTCAGAAGAGTTATGCGGACTAGAAGGTTCGGGATATGTCTTATATGGTCGGTGAGAAGGTCTTGCTGATGGTTTTGCCCATGAATGGCGTCATGCGGTTTGGGATGAAAGGAAAGCTGAGTCCGCGGTTTATTGGACCTTTGAGGTACTTAGGAGGATTGGGGAGGTGGCTTATGAGCTTGCCTTGCCACCAAGCTTGTCGAGCGTGCATCCGGTATTTCATGTTTCTATGCTCCGAAAGTATGTTGAGGACCTGTCTCATGTCTTGGATTTCAGCATTGTTCAGTTGGATGATGATTTGACCTATGATGTGGAGCCAGTGGCTATTTTGGGTCGTCAGGTTCGAAAGTTGAGATCAAAGGATATAGCTTCGGTGAAAGTGTAGTGGAGAGGTCATCCCGTGGAGGAGGCTACTTGGGATATCGAGCGGGAGATGTGGAGCAGGTATCCTCACCTGTTTGTGGCTTCAGGTATGTTTCTTGACCCGCACGAGGACAAGCATTTGTTTTAGTTAGGGAGGATGTGACGACCCGGCCCGTCGTCACGTGAGTTACCGCCTGTTTCCCCCATCTTATGTTTCTCTATGCTTTATTATCGGTATTTGATGTGATCGAGTTGAATTGGATTGATTTTGGTAGGAAATGAGGCACTTAGTCTCTTTAAGGAAGGCTTGTTTTGGAAAAGTCAGCCGGATGTTGACTATTGAGTTAGAGGGCTCGGATGCGATTTCCGGTGATTCAGTTAGCTTCGGGGGTTGATTTGTGACTTAGGAGTGTGATCGGAATTGATTTTGGAGGTCCGGTGTAGAATTAGGCTTGAATTGGCGAAGTAAGTATTTTGGCGAATTCCGGTTGATAGGTGAGATTTTGATCCGAGGATCGAAATGGAATTCCGAAGTTGTTGTAGCTTCGTTAGATGATTTTGGATGTGTGTGAAAAATTTCAGGTTATTCGGAGGTGTTTTGGTCGGGTTTTTGATCAAATGCGTATTTCGGAAGTTTTTGAGAAACTTAGGCTTGAATTCGGTGAGAATTGATGATTTTAGCGTTGATGGATGTGTTTTGATGATTGGAGCGAGTTTGAATGATGTTTTAAGGTGTGTTGGTGCTTTTGTTTGAGGTCCCGGGGGCCTCGGAGTGATTTCGGATGGTCAATCAGACCAATTTTGGCCTTTGAAGATTGCAGGTTTTCCAGCCATTTTGTTGCAGAAGAATTGGTCTTCACGTTAGCGTTGGTGAGTCGCGAACGCGTAGAAGGAAATTTCAGGACCAGTGTTTTAGCCTTCACGTTCACGTCATGGTCATCGCGATCGCGAAAGGATCAGGTGATGAGTCATCGCGTTCGCGTGAAGGCATACGCGTTCGCGTATAAGGAGTTGGGTTCCAGGGCTTTTGCCCTTCGCGTTCGCGTGGTGCTGTCCACGTTCGCGTAAGCTTAAGGGTCCAGACCTTCGCGTTCGCATGGGTACAACCGCATTCGCGAAGGGTATTTTTGGCAGAGGTGGATTTTGTTCATCGCGAACGCGAGAGGTCCCTCGCGTTCGCATAGAGGAAAATAAGCCTGGGCAGAAGGTTTTTTATTAGACATTTCATCCGTGAACCAAGTCTCATTTCCACCATTTTTGAGCAACCTTGAGAGCCTTTGGACGGAAATTGAAGGGGATTTCGACTGGGTGTGATTGGAGGTGAGTTCTATGACCTAAATACATAATTTAATGGTAGAATAAACATAAAAATTTGTGAAAATTCATCAAAAGAGGGTAAAGCTAGGGCTTGGAAATTTGGTATTTCAAAGTGCAATTTGAGGGGAAAAATGGATTCCGATTTTGGTAATTTTGATATGTATAGACTCGTTGTGAGATAAGGAATCCAGTGATGTTAATTTTCTGATTTTTCGAGAAGTGGGCCCGGGGCTCGGGGTTTGTAAATTTCATGTTTTTTGATATTTTTCTAGTCTTTTCGATTGGGTTATGTTCCCTTAGCCTATTGTAACATATTCGTTGTAGTTTTGATCAGATTTGACGTGCGAGAAGGTCGAATTGCGAGGCAAGGGCATAGCAAGCTAGAATTTCGGTCGGCTTGAGGTGAGTAATGATAGTAAATGATATTCCGAGGGTTCGAAACCCCGGATTTGCACAACATAGTGCTGTATTGAGGTGAAACACGCGCGCAATGAAGAGCGTGAGGTTGTTTACTACTGGGGATTGTGACTTGGTCCGTCCCGTTTGATATTTTACCGCGTATTTGACTGAGTTGTTTTGTTTATCATCATGATTTGGGCTAGTTGACATGTTTGGGGCCTCGTGCCGACTTGTAGAACCCTTAGGGGTATTATAATTGATTTTTCTCACTTTACTTATTGAAAATCACATCCTCGGTCATTTTTCTACTTGTTTAAAACGATGTGAATGGGTTTGATAAGTGTTAATTCTAAAAATAAGGGAAACATATGGGCTGGGGTCCCTACTTTATACTATTGTGTCCAGAAATGACTGAGATGGTAGTAGTGGTAGTAGTAGTGGTAGTAGTAGTGGTCGTAGTAGTGCAGTAGTAGTAGTGGTAGCGGTGGTAGTAGTAGTGGTAGTAGTAGTAGTGGTAGTAGTGGTAGTAGTGGTAGTAGTGAGAGTAGTAGTAGTAGTAGTAGTAGTAGTAGTGGTAGTAGTAGTGTTAGTGGTAGTAGTAGTAGTAGTAGTAGTAGTAGTAGTAGCAGTAGTAGGAGTAGTAGTAGTAGGAGTAGTAGTAGCAGCAGCAGCAGCAGGAGTAGTAGTAGTAGTGGTAGTAGTAGTAGTAGTAGTAGTAGTAGTAGTAGTAGGAGTAGCAGTAGCAGCAGCAGCAAC
>MU694902.1:20310-65310 GCA_026770625.1 Nicotiana glauca | reverse complement strand
TTGTTAGAAAAATCAGGGCAAGGGGGAGAATTATTAGGTATTTGTCATAATTTTCTTATCATATTTGATTTTCCTATCTCTTGAAGTAAAAGAGCAATATAATTACCTTAATTGGGTTTTTCTTTTTTTAAAAGGAAATTATAAATCTCCAATATTTGGCTAGTCCTTTTTCTTTTAGGAAAAGGTTTGGACTTCTATAAATTGAGGATCCTTCCTTCTTATTCAGTAGCATCCACAATGTAGCCATAGGGGGCTTGAGAGTCTTGTTTGGGGGAGAACTTTACGGGACAAGTGTTAGTGTGTCTCTTGTGTTTGCCTCTTCGTGAGGCCGTTCTCTCGATATTTTATATTCTCTTTTATTATAGTGGATTGCTCATCTTCATTGTGGAGGTAGGTCGGTTGACCGAACCACGTTAAATATTTGTGTCTTTTTTGATAGATTTCCCTTTTGTTGTTGGATTTATCATCATTCAAGGTTTGCGTTACTAGCTTCCGCATGACACCTAATTTTTTTCGGACCTAACAAGTTGTATCAGAGCAAGGTTCAAGACAGGTTCATCTTGGCATGTTCAGTTCTAGCTGCAACATATTTAACGATGATCGTGATTTTTTATCTGAGAAATTTGACCGGAGTGCTACGCACGTTGAGAAAAACTTTATGGCGGAGATCTGGAAATGTGACTTGTTGAAGGCTATGTGAAGAAGGTGGATCAAGTTTATTTTGTTAGAAAATTCAGGCCAAGGGGGAGAATTGTTAGGTGTTTGTCATAATTTTCTTACCATATTTGATTTTCCTATCTCTTGAAGGAAAAGGGCAATATAATTACATTAATTGTATTTTCCTTTTTGTAAAAGAAAATTATAAATCTCCAATATTTGGCTAGTCCTTTTTCTTGTAGGAAAAGGTTTGGACTTCTATAAATTGAGGATCCTTCCTTCTTATTCAGTAGCATCCACAATGTAGCCATAGGGGGCTTGAGAGTCTTGTTTGGGGGAGAACTTTACGGGACAAGTGTGAGTGTGTCTCTTGTGTTTGCCTCTTCGTGATGTCGTTCTCTCGATATTTTGTATTCTCTTTTATTATAGTGGATTGCACATCTTCATTGCGGAGGTAGGTCAGTTGACCGAACCACGTTAAATGTTTGTGTCTCTTTTGATAGATTTTCCTTTTGTTGTTGGATTTATCATCATTCAAGGTTTGTGTTACTAGCTTCCGCATGACACCCGATTTTTTTCGGACCTAACACAGTGGCCATGAACGAGTACCACAAACATCAAGGATAGCTAGTGCTGCTGAAAATACTTCACTGTCTCAACGTACTACTCATTTTTATCCTTCAGTGCTACTATTTGAGTTTTCTATTGTTTGAATTTTCCTCCAATTTTTTATCATTAGAATCTGATTTCATGTAAACTTGCAAGAAATGGAAACAAGATATAGTTTCGACTTACATGCTTCTATAATTCGATTATAACTTTATCAGTATTAGTACCTTTTATATAAGAGAGAAATAGATAATGAAATAGCAGTCATGAAACTGAGGTCTTCATAGACCATTTGAAGCGCGGGCATATTGTGTAAAGTAACACACACGACAAATGACTTTCTAGAGAGTATAATGCTACGATATATTACACACAGGGCAGCACTTCTTTATCCTAGTTTAAAAACTGAACTTCTACTCGATCCTCTGAGTTAATTGAGTTGAATTCGTAAGTTTGCCTCGAGTTCCTTATTCGAATTATGATTCCCCTGCGACTTGTTTGAGTTGATGAACTTATCCTTGTTTGTTTCTGCTTGTTTGAATTGAATGTGATTGAGCTGAAATCTAGTATCTATTGCTGCTGAAGTTCTATTTGGTCTTTTCTGCAAATTTTGAGTTGACCTACACACTGAAAGCATTTCTTATCATGCTAAGGGATTCCTTAATATGAACTTGTAAATATGCAATAAATAATGAATAAATTGATAAGAAACAAACCATCTGCTGCAAGCTATCTTGAGCTTCAACTATTGCAGCTTCTGGTTTTGTTGAACTGTATAATCTGCTATAGAAATAGAAATATTTGAATCATGGAAAACATCTCTTTGAACAGTATGAAAATGAACATCCGTCGGCTTCATTGGTGGATCAATTGCTTACTAGAAGGTGAGTTTTGGACAAAACATACCAGAATGTATGCCCCTCTAAAACAAATCAACCGGCCTCATTTGATCAACTATTTGTCGTGCCTAGTTTCAGGTCTCTCATTCACACCGGTTCAGCAAATCAACCACCTCTTCTATGGTGATATGAACTATTGCAACTCTGGTTCTAGATCTTTATTTCATCAGAACGTTGGTTGAACTTTTGATCATAACAATACACCCATTCCGGCTCCCACCTCAAAATATTTATTCGACAATTATGATTCAACGTTTTAGGTGAAACTGTGATGAGCCAGTCGGATGTGACCTTTCCGTAAGTCGGATGTGAATAGACATATATAGTAGAAAATCACTGGAGGACAATAGGAACTAGACTAAGAGAAGCACCTGCTGTGGGAAATGAAAAGGGCTCACACCCTCACAGTTGGGTCAATGGAGCCAAATTATTATAATAAGTTATGTTAAAAACAATTAATGATCCTAGAACCAACCTTAATTTGTTTGAATTGCAATCCTCCAATAGAAACACCAAATATTCCTACCAACTTGTTCCATATAGCTGCTGTAAAATGGCTTGAGCTAAACTCTACTGATTCCAGTTCTAAGGAAGAAGATGAGCAGCAATGTCATCTTGTCACCAAGTTATTTATTCTAGATTTTGATGTATGAGTTTAAAAACTGAACTTATACTCGATCGTCTGAGTTAATTGAGTTGAATTCGTAATTTTGGGTCGAGTTCCTTATTCGAATTGTGAGTCCCCTGCTTCTGGTTGAGTATGCACTTGAGAACCATCCGCTTCTGGTTCAGTATACACCTGAGAACCATCTGCTTCTGTTTCTTGTTTGTATTTTTCTTCCTACTTGTTTTGGTAGCATGAATCCCTTGAGTATCTTGTTCAAGATCACGCAGTTGGTAGTGTCTGTCTATTGCTGTTGAAGTTCTGACTACTGTCTGCTGGGAACTTGATGAGTTGACTCAAGTTTGAGACTGCTTTAATGACTGAGATTTTTGGTTTGAAGTCTGTTGTGAACTGAAATTTGAGCTTGATTTTCTAAGTACTTGAAGTCTATGTTGAAATGTGACTGAGATTTCTGAGTATTTATTTCGCTTTAGTTTCATTCAGCCGAACTGCAGTTAACTGTTGCTGAAGAAGGTCCAGCTTTCCTTGTATAGCTTGCATGTGCAGCACGCTCAGTCTCCAACAGACTCTCAAGGACTTGCACAGTACTGGCTCTCTATTCATTATTTGATTTCAGAAGTGACTCAATTTCCTTTTCCCTTTCTTCAACTCTGGCCTCCAGTATTGCAACTTTTGACTGCGCATCGAACTCAGATGCATGAAGCTTCTCAATCTGAGCCAATCTTTCCATAGCTACTCGATGGATTTCACTCTTCTCTTTCTGAGCAGTAGCTGCTTCGACCCTTGCTTTATCAGCTAGCTCAGTTGCTCTTTTTTCCTCTCTTTCAGCTGATTTACGTCTATCCTGAACATCTTCAAATCTACTGAACCCAGACCGATACTTTTGCTCCAGACAGTGATAGAAGCGTGAAATAGTTTTGTTACAAAATTAATTATTATAACTTCTTTGGAGTAAGTCAATTATTAAACGCTTGATGTCCTACTATCTTGTTTGTCAAACAGGTTTCATGTTGTTGTCTTTGCTGTCAATGTTTTTATCTAACAATGAAGAATAAGCTAAGTGGGGGAAGAGTGGAATAGTGGTATTTACCTCAATAAGTAGTGAGAAAGATACCCGAATGTAAATTGTGTATTGTGGAGGTTTTTTGTTGGTATGGAATTTTGAAGATGTTTTTTCCGCATTTTATTTAATCTTCTGATATAATTATTTTATAATTTCAGGTCATACAGTTTGATGCTCGATATTCAGTGGGTGGAAGATTTCATAATGATGAAAAGTTGCGGAAATCGCTTGAAGACCAGCATTCGTCTGGATTAGTTATATAATGACATTAGCTATTTAGTTCAAATAATATAAATTTAGTTATAATGACATCATTATTTTTTATTAGTACTTCCTTTTATTTGTTAAGATTTAATTAGATATATTATATTTTTTTAAGTAATATTAATATATTTTCTTATTTGGGTCATATTTTAGATATATGTAGTAACTATTATTAAAGGTGGCTACAATATTGCTATTATCGCTTGTGACTTTTATAATTGTTGTAAAACAATTACTGTTAAAAATATTGACTTTTAGCGGGAATTTAGTTAAACATATTATCCACTAAAATGACAACTAATATGTTTTCAGAAGGGATACTATGGCCATTTTAATTGCCACAAGATAATTACCGTTAAAGATGCAAACTTTTAGCGGTAATTATTTTAAATTTAGCGGCTATAAAAATGGATGCTAAAGGATTATAATTAGCCATTATGGATTGGATTTAGTAGCCATTATAATTACCGTAAATAATTGCCATTAAATATGTGAACTTTTAGCGGCAATTATTTTAAATTTAGCAGCTATAAAAATGGTTGCTAAAGCAGTATAATTGGCCGTTATGAATTAGATTTAGTTGTCATTATAATTGCCGCAAACAATTGCCATTAAAGATCATAATCTTTAGCGGCAATAAACCATACCTTTTACCAGCTTTTGTGACAATAGCCGCTAAAGGTTTTAGCGACCCCAGCTTCAACGGCGAAACACTAATGACCGATAAAATATTTAGCGGCCATTTTTATTGCCGTTAAAACTGTTTTATATTGCCGCTAAAGCCCATTTTTGTTGTAGTGATATAGCCCAAGAATGAGGACGAGGACACGAGCCTGCTTGACTTTGACTTGGCAAATGATCGGGCAAATAACAGGCCCAGTTTTTTAAGAGGAAAACCTTCAATGTTTAAACTCATTTTTATTATCTGAAAAGTAAACTTAGTGAAATAAAAAGGTTGAAATTGATTGGGCTCAGAATTGAGCCCAAAACGGAAAGTAAGTAACAAACAGAAATGCCCCAGTCGAAACTCGACCAGGTTGCCTTGTATGGGCCAACGTCATGCCCAATTGAGGCTCAACTTCCTCTAAATCACATGTGACACAAAGTATTAAAAATTTTAAAAAAAATCAGAGGCTAACCATCCATATCATAAGTCTAATTTATTAACACGCTATTAATACTAACAATAAGAGATTAAACCTTAAACTTATCCGTGAGTCACCTCAAACTTACATATAAAATCACTTTAACCATGTTGAAATGCGAAATATATTAGCTAAGAATACTTAATAATCAAGCATGGCCCATTTTGGACATGTACAATACATATCCAGCATCCTCAATAAATGACCAAATGAACTACTGTGATTATTTAACATTCCAAACTGTCAAAACATTACATGAAACAGCTAAACTATTTTTTAAACATTCATACGTACAAATATTTCAAGTAAATTATAGATTAGAACACTTGTTTCAGCATGCTTAAACAAAGATGAAAAGAAACTATAAAGCTAAATAACTAGAAGACATCATAGGCAAAGAAAAGGATCTGAAGTTCAATTTCAACACAACATGTTATCACTTGATTTTTTGTCACTCAAGGTTCATGATGTACCTGGATACAGCGAAGAACAGAGTGAAGTAAGAACTTCAGCAAGAGATAAGTAGAGAACAATAGCAAATTACAACAGTACACAACTTTAGCTTAATCCATACTCGAATTAGAAAACCAAAAATCCCAGAGAAAGTTTTCCAAGTTTTTTTACTAAAAGTCAGAAGAAAATAGAACCGACTACCAATGAAATAGTGGCTGAACATTTGGAGTGTTTTTAGGGTTTTGAATCCCTCTATCTAATGAGTAAGTAAAGGGTTATATTTATACACTAAAAGAGCAGTTGTATACTCTCCAAGTCAGGGATTATTCCCTTTGAAAGCAGCCCTCAAAGAGCATCTTTTTTTAGCAGAATTGGACAATTGGTTGTACCTAATTGGTTTTAGTATTTTATACTGGCCAAATAGGGCCAGCTGCCCATGTTTTAGAACCCTCTAAATAGCCTTATCTCATTTTTCTATTTTCTCACCCCTCAAATAATCCCTTTAAGTTTTCTTTTGTTCAATTAAACCCCCAGAAATATCTAGTGATTTACAGATTATAGAAAACATCAACAGAACCAATAATTATCCTAAATCAAATCAAAAGGACTGCCTAACTCAGAAACAACTATATTTGTCTATACTAATATAGGCGATATGAACAAATAATAGAACACTGAAAGCCCTAAATCACACTAACTAAATCAGAAAATAATTATGAAAGGGAAAACAATAGAAAAAGAAAAAGAGCGGAAAATAAAACACAGTCACGGATTTGGATTGAAACTGATTATGTTACTGAATAACTTATGGCTAACAAAAACAAAAGAAAACAGAATTAAACGAAAATAATAAAAATAAAACCTAAATAAGACAATAGTATAATAAGTCTATAAAAACACAACACTTTTTTTCTTTTCTTTTCTTTTAGTTTTCACAAACATAAATCAGAATATTAAAAGAAAAACAAGGACAGGGTTGTACCTATTGAGAACTATGAAAAATCTGAAGCGGATCTGTAATGATCTGGCCGGTCATTTCATGAGTTACCGCTCCTTTTTCTTCATCTCTGCTTATGTTTATCAGTTCTATGTGTGATCGAGCTGGTTGGCTCGGGTTCCAAAATATTTTGGTAAGGTTTGAGACACTTGGTCTCTTTTAAGAAAGCTTAAGTTGGATAAGTCAACTGGATATTGCCTTATGTGTTATAAAGATCGGATGTGAATTCTGATGGTTCAGATAGCTTCGGGAAGTAATTTGTGACTTAGGAGCAAGATCAGAATGTATTTTGGAGGTCCGGAATAGATTTTGGCTTGAATTGGCGAAAAAGAGATTTTGGCGTTTTCTGGTTGATAGGTGAGATTTTGATATAGGAGTCGGAATGAAATTCCAGAAGTTGTAGTAGTTCCGTTGTGTCATTTGGGATATGTGTGCAAACTTTTAGGTCATTCGGACGTGCTTTGGTATACTTTTTTATCAAAAGAGGAATTCGGAAGATTTTAGAACCTTATGCTTAAATTCGATGCGTTTTGGTCATTTTGATGTTTTTTGAGGTGTTTTGAAGGTGGGTGTAACAACCCGATCGATCGTTTTGAGCCCTAGCACATCATTCAGCAGTCTTAGGCCATGAGCAGCTTTATTTCTAGTATTGTGACTTGAGCGTATGGTCGGAATTGAATTTCGGGAAGTCCAGAGTTGATTTGGAAAGAGAATTCTCATTTCGGAAGCTTAAAGTTGAAAGAATCAAATAGGATTGGAATTTTGAGTAAACGACCTCAGAATCGGGATCTGAAGGTTCCAGCAGGTCCGTATGAAGATTTTGCACTTGGGCGTATGCCCGGATCGAGTTTTGGATGACCTAGGAGCGTTTTGGCACCTATTGTGGAAGTTGGAATTTTGGAAGAAATTTCATAAGTTTGGTTTGAAGTGAATTTCAGTGTTATCAAGGTCTGATTGGAATTCAGAGACTGTGAATAGTTCCGTATGATGATTCTGGAGTTGGGGACGCGATCAGAAGTGAATTCGGCGTTCCGTAGGTCATTTTGAAGCCATTTGGCTAAAGATAGAAATTTGAAGGTTTTTGAGAAGTTTGACCGGAAGTGGAATTTTTGATATCGGGGTCGAAATCCGATTCCGAAAGTTGAAGTAGGTCCGTAATGTGAAATATGACTTGTGTGCAAAATTTGAGGTCAATCGGACATGATTTGATAGGTTTAAACATCGGAATTAGGAGTTGGAAAGTTCAAAGTTCATAAGGCTTAAATCAGGGTGTAATTCATGGTTTAAGCGTTGTTTGATATGATTTGAGGCCTTGAGCAAGTCCGTAATATGTTTTGGGATTGGTTGGTAGGTTTGGTTGAGGTCCCGGGGGCCTCGGGTGGATTTCGGGTTGTTAACGAATCGAAAAAATGGAATTTGGGAAGACTGAAGGTTGCTGCTTCTGTCATAACCGCATCTGCGGTTCTTGGACTGCAGATGCGGTCGAAATCTCACATAAGTGGAAAGGGGCCAGGCCCAAGCAAACCGCAGAAGTGGCCCAGGGACCGCAGAAGCGATTCCGTTTAAGCGGCCCCCAGACCGCAGAAGCGGTCTAGCTCCCTCTTGCCCAAAGCCGCAGAAGCGGCCAACAACCGCAGAAGCGGTATCTGCAGAAGCGAAAAATGCACCACAGAAGCGAAAATACCTGGAGGCAGAAGGAGATTTTAAATCGGTATATGGTCATTTCTCTCCCATTTTCCACTTGGTATGGGCGATTTTGGAGAGCTTCAAGAGGGGATTTTCGTCATCAATGTTAAGGTAAGTTATCCCCACCTATTATGAGTTAAATACATCAATTATGTATGGATTTGAGCATGAAAATTATAGAAAAACTAGGGGTTTGAGGGAAGACCTAGAAAATAATTATTCTTGGAATATAACCACGATTTCGGGGATGGAATGTAGTGAAAATTATATATCTGAGTTCCTAAGTTCATGGGTAAACTTTATCTTCGAAAAGTTTCGGATTCCGGGCACGTGGGCCCGAGGGCATTTTTGTCAACTTCCCAATCGAGGTTAGAAATTATTTTAAAATGGATTATAATGAGTACCTTAGCATATATTAATGGATTTGTATAATCATTGGCTAGTTTTGGAGCATTTTACGTTGGTGCAAGTCTTCGGAGGAATGTAGAATGCCAGTTATGAGTCTTCGGAGCGAGGTGAGTCTCCTTTCTAACCTTATAAGAGGGAAATTTCCCCATAGGTGTAATAATTGATTATGTGCTCCTATTTGTGGGGGCTACGTACGCACGAGGTGACGAGAGTCCGTGCGTAGCTACTATTATGCTATTGTCCGGGTAGTTAGGACCCATAAGCTTGTTATACTTAGATTATTTATGAACTCATTGGTAGCTTGAATTGTTTAAATCACCTTGGGTTGGTAAAGGAATTTAAAAAAGAGATTAAACATCATTTTTCCTGAATTGTTAAAAAGAGAAATTGTCTTATTTGGATAAATATCCCTGATGAATTCTTAATTGGCTACTTGAGCATGTATTTTATGTGTACTTGCGTCGCATGCATGATTCGCGAGCCGGGTATGTATTTATTTATGGAACGGGCCGAACGCCTCGGCAGATTAAATAGATGCATCTATGGTTCGGGCCGTTCGACCCTCAGTAGTGCACATTTTACATTCCTGTTGGATCGGGCCGTTGCTTCGGTGTGATTTGAGCATGTTATTTTTCGTTTGGGAATTCTAAATGTGAAATTTGCCTTCGTGGCTTGATATAAATTGATAAGATAATAACGAATAAACCTTGGAAGCCCTTGATTAATTGTTGAAGGTGCTTACCTGTTTTCTGGCTTCGCGAATTAGAATTACTATATAAATTCATGATCTTTCCTCACATTTCTAGGATATTGATAATCGACCTCTAGTAAGTGTCGAAGTTGACCGTCTCGTCTCTACTTCTTCGAGATTAGGCGGGATACTCATTGAGTACACTTTGTTTACGTACTCATACTACACTTCTGTGCATTTTTGTTGCACAGGTATATGTATTCCTAGCAGCCTATTGGGCGTAGCAGCGCAAATGATTCTGGGACTAGGTGAGCTGCAATATTTGAGGCGACCCGCAGCTAGTGTAGTTCCTTTCAGAATTTTGTATTTTATTCCCTGTCCACTGTATTTCAGACATATGTTGTATTTTATTTACCTTATCAGTAGTTGCTCATGCACTTGTGACACCGGGTTTTGGGATGATATTCGAAAGATTTGTACTAATCATTATTATTTAATTTGAATTGAAGTAGAGATTGTTTTAATTATGAGAAATGAAAGGAAAAATCTTAGATTTTCAAAGGTATTAAAAGAGAATTTAATTGATAACTGAGTTGGCTTGCCTGACAGAGGTGTCCGACGCTACCACGATCGTTAGTGGATTTTGGGTCGTGACAACATGGTATCATAGCACTAGATTCCCGCCGGTCTCACGAGTCATGAGTAAGTCTAGTACTATCTCGTGGATCAGTACGGAGACGTTTGTACTTATTCTCGGGAGGCTACAGGGCTGTTAGGAGTACTTCCCTTCTTGATTTCCTTATCGTGCGGTTCAATTCCTTTGAAGCTTATGCCTTTGATTTCTTCCTTCTCAATCTCACGCGAGCGCTTGTTATAAATCGAAAGTTGAAGAATTGAAATCGAACTACAAATGTGGTGCGGGATGATTCTCTCGGTATAGTTGATTTGACTATTATGGTCGCCTTATAGAAGGATATTCTATTATTTTAGCTCAGTAACAGAACTTCTAAGAGCCTTGATGATAGGCACAGGTTGCCATAATGCTTATGAGCGATTATTCCACAGTGTTGTTGTGATGGTAGGGTGTTTTCCCACGTCTCGGGGCAGTGAATGAATTGAAGGGAGGTTTACTCAGTGTGTAATCAAAGGGATTCAGTATTTTATTCCCGGCAGGGGAAAGACTATCGAACTAAGGAGGGTCAGATGAGGACTGGTGGAAGTAATGAAATGTGGTAATTACAAGCGTGGTGGAGTTCTCCTCTATATAGGGGTGTTATTGTCCTAATTGAACGCTTGAAGTTTGTCGGTGTTATGATCTGCTACAATTCTCCTTGGGGCAAGATATTGTGAAATAGTATTTGAGATACAACTATCAGATATCGCATGGTGCGGTGGTTCTGGATTGAATCAGTATTTCAATATGGCAGTTCGAGAAAGATGACCTTCAGAAAAGTTTGGAGTTAGTAGCAAATTGTGGATTCAAGCGCTACGAAGATAAATTTTATTAAGACGACGACTGAGCAACAAAAGGTAAGAAGGACATATGGGAAGTGTCAAGCGGAATTTTATACTTCTAAAGGGCTAGAATTAGGGAGCGTAGACCGAGCAGTTGATTAAAGAAGTGAGTTTGCCCAAAGTGGGAGAGCAGCGGAGCTGCGTAGGGGCTTGGTAAGGGGAAAACTATGCACCTTAAGGGAGTCTGGAACAACTTGGGAATGTTGGTGCTTGGTCATTGGCGTCTACGGATCTAATTTGAAGTAGGGATTCTTGTGCGGTCGGAGAATTAATATAAAGGAAAGGAGCCGCTTAAATAAAGAAAGATGTAGTATGACTTTGAAGTGGAAGGATAGTGTCGCACATTTAATGGATGTCCACGAGGGGTGAATGGACTTGTGCAGCTGGAGAGTGAGCTCAGACTTAGGATGGGTTGTTGATGTCGTAGTGATTGTACCCCATGCAGCAGCGTTGGAAGATGTCGGGGAGTGATTTCTACAGGTGGGGTATTCCTGTGAGCAGGTTAGCAGTCGCGTGGTTGTCGAGGCTTCTGCGAAGAGTTCTACTGGTTATGCAGCAAAGGGAATTGTTGTGTGAATATTGTTAATGATTTAGAGCATCAAATTGGGTTTCTATGGANAGTGGTAATTTGAGCAAATGAATTATTAATGGTGTGCTATCGTTGGCCTTATTGGCCCATGTTCAGACTTGGGGAGTGATTCTGTCTGGTCCTCCCTTGAGAATCGTGGAGTTGATTATATTCGGGCCAAGTCAGAGCGGGCGGCTCTCAGCAATGGTCCTAGCGGATTCAAATAGGTAAAGTATGGTGCCTAATGGTTTCGAGCCTATAGGTACGGTCAAGAACCAAGCTTGGTAGTGGCCTATGAGAAGAGGCGTAGAATGTTCTATGATGTTTGTCTTGCGACGTAGCAATGGGGAGGTATGAAATGGTTCATGGGATTTGAGGCAGCAGGGTCTCGTAGTTCAAGGTCACTTGGGATAAGTGCGGATGAAGTATGTTATGCGTTGAATGGAGTTGGTATTATTTCTAAGACAATCAAGGATAAATTGGAAGAAGATAGATTTGTTAGCCGTAGTTGAAATGGCATATTGGGGCCAGCGATCAGTTCATTCTACGTGATCAAGTTATGTGTATGATTTGTGGCGGTACGTGTGAGGCTTGTCAGCCGTCGTAATTGATGTTATTCAGAAGCATTCTTCTGTTATGGCTTGTTAAGTGGAAGCGGATTCAGGAAGGGCTATGGTGGCTTGGACCATTACTCGCAGATTTGCATGTTCTACGGTTATGGGAATTTACCTGTGTGTTGCTATGATTCCCCTGAAGTGAGTTAAGTGCAAATTTCTTATATGATGAAGTGTTGAAATAATAATGGTTTCGGAGTTATGACGAAAATCGTGTTCTACCGTATGTTGGCACATCGGGTGCAGTGAGTAGCAGGAAAATTCGAAGTGAGGATCAAGGTTGCAGTTTGGTGCTGGTAAGGATGTCACGGGCTCAGATGAGCAAGGAAAGGGTTGAATGATAAAAGTAAATTGGTGTTGTCTTCATTGTCACCTGAGATCGATATTTCGTGAAAAAGGCTTTGCATCCTGGTTAAGGATTCTTGATCGCTTTTTAGCATTAGTGTGGCCGATGGTTTGGATGAGCGGACCCGTTATTTATTTCGGAAGATTGTGGGAGCGTGCCCCACGGGAAGATTGTATAAGTGTGACATGTAGTCACTTGATTAACTAAAGATTTAAACCAAATATGAGGATTGTGGTAATATCATTAATTTGAGAATTTAGGCCTGGAAGGCACTTTGGTTATCGGGTTATGAACTGAGGAGGTTGCTCCGGTGATGATGGTTGTTGTTATGTGTTATGAGGGAAAGGGAGTTACTATGGACCTTTGAAAGGTTATTAGCCAAGTTGGTGCAACCAGAAATCGACTTGAGATCAATGGATTGATTTATATGTGAACAGGGCTTTATATCAGGATAGTTGTGTTCATTTCAGTAACGCGCTCCTTAGGGAGTAGTCAGGGTGTTATCTCATTGTCAGATATTTCATGTACTGATACATTGCACCGTGTGAGTTGCGAGACGGACTGAGAAACTGTGTATGTGTTGAGGATCCGCGCGAGAATGTCGTATTATGAGCAAAATGGCTCTTGAGATTCAGATTATATATCGCACCTCAGTTGTGCTTGAGTTCCATAGCTTATGGCATTGTATGTTCCCTCAGGGATGGTATTATGCACTTAGCGTGCTTGTGACCAAATTCGATATCTTATTGTAATGGGCAGCTTGGCCAGATGTATATCTCCTTATGTGAGTTCTATGTGTGGATCAGTTGGCACGCCTCCATGGGTATGTTATTTGGATCGGGTGGCACGCCGCCATGGGTATGTTATTTGGATCGGGTGGCACGCCGCCATGGGTATGTTATTTGGATCGGGTGGCACGCCGCCATGGGTATGTTATTTGGATCAGGTGGCATGCCACCATGGGTATGTTATTTGGATCGGGTTGCACGCCGCAACAGTGTGATGTTCAATACAGTTCCTTTATTTGCCTTTATGTGTTCTGATTCCCATTTTCCGAGGAGAGCTCGTTCTAGCTGTGAGCCCACGTCGCATGTATAATTCACGAGCAGGGTAATTAGATCTCCTTTTCAGAGTTCATTTCCTTTTGTATCACGTTCTAATTGGTAGCCTATTGGCCCATGGTAGCATCATATGGGACTTTTGATTGTGTCCGAGATGGCTTATTGCATGAGCAGTTCATACTGGATGAGACAAGATTATTGGATTTAGGACCAATGCAATTGGATTATGTGAAGTGAATTAAAGAGCTAAGACCATTAGATGGTTCAGAAAGAGGCAATGACTCTTGTCAGGGGTATAGACCCAATGATTTGTTGATTCAACAGTTGGTTATGAATTTCAGCACCTCTCTTCCGTCGTGTCGGTGTTATAAAGGTTAGAGCAAGACCCATGTAGGTCATAAGATGCAATGGGAGCATCAAATCTGTGGAATTTCGATTAATTCGATCAGAAGGTTTATTGTGGTCTTATGAGTAAGTGATGCAAAGTGTGAATTCAACAAAGTTATGCAGTCGTGTCTGAGTACAGCGTGTAGTGATTGATATGGTGATCGTATGTAGGAAACATGCCTGGCATGGAAATTCCGGATGTTGGAATTGGGTTCTAAGGCTTATTTGTTGAATAAAAAGGGAATATCTTCAGAATTTATCGAGCTAATGTGCCCATCTAAGTTGTGGTAGCACGGGAAGGTGCACGAGAAGTTAAACAGTGAGTTCAGGCTACATCAGCATAGTTCTCAGCACGTTCGAGGATGAATGTATGTTTAAGTGGGAGAGAATGTAACGACCCGACCGGTCCTTTTAAGCCCTAGTGCGTAATTCAGTAGTGTCCAGAGTTGATTTGGGAAGAGAATTCTCATTTCGGAAGCTTAAAGTTGAAAGAATCAACTAGGATTGGAATTTTGAGTAAACGACCTCGGAATCGGGATCCGAAGGTTCCAGCAGGTTCGTATGATGATTTCGGACTTGGGCGTATGCCCGGATCAGGTCTTGGAAGACCAGGGAGCGTTTTGGCGCCTATTGTGGAAATTGGCATTTTGGAAGAAATTTCATAAGTTTGGTTTGAAGTGCATTTCAGTGTTATCAAGGTCCGTTTGGAATTCTGAGACTGTGAATAGTTCTGTATGGTGATTCTAGAGTTGGGGGCGCGATCGGAAGTGAATTCGGAGGTCCGAAGGTCATTTTGAAGCCATTTGGCTAAATATAAAAATTTGAAGGTTTTTGAGAAGTTTGATCGGAAGTGGACTTTTTGATATCGGGGTCGGAATCCGATTCCGGAAGTTGGAGTAGGTCCGTAATGTCAAATATGACTTGTGTGCAAAATTTGAGGTCAATCGGACATGATTTGATTGGTTTAAACATCGGAATTAGGAGTTGGAAAGTTCAAAGTTCATAAGGCTTGAATTGGGGTGTAATTCATGGTTTAAGCAGTGTTTGATATGATTTGAGGCCTCGATCAAGTCCGTAATGTGTTTTGGGATTGGTTGGTAGGTTTGGTTGAGGTCCTGGGGGCCTCGAATGGATTCCAGGTGGTTAACGGATTGAAAAAATGGAATTTAGGAAGACTAAAGGTTGATGCTTCTGTCATAACCGCATCTGCGGTTCTTCGACTGCAGAAGCGGTCCAAATCTCGCAGAAGCGGAAAGGGGCCAGGCCCAAGGAAACCGCAGAAACAGCCCAGGGACCGCAGAAGCGGTTTCGCTTAAGCGGCCCCCAGACTGCAGAAGCGGTCCAGCCCCCTCTTGCCCAAAGCCACAGAAGCGGCCAACAACCGCAGAAGCGAAAAATGCACCGCAGAAGCGAAAATACCTGGAGGCAGAAGGTCATTTTAAATCGGGAGATGGTCATTTATCTCCCATTTTCCACTTGGTATGGGCGATTTTGGAGAGCTTCAAGAGGGGATTTTCGTCATCAATGTTAAGGTAAGTTATCCCCACCTATTATGAGTTAAATACATCAATTATGTATGGAGTTGAACATGAAAATTGTAGAAAAACTAGGGGTTTGAGGGAAGACCTAGAAAATGATTATTCTTGGAATTTAACCACGATTTCAGGGATGGAATTTAGTGAAAATTATATATCTGAGTTCCTAAGTTCATGGGTAAACTTTATCTTTGAAAAGTTTCAGATTCCGGGCACGTGGGCCCGAGGGCATTTTTGTCAACTTCCCAATCAGGGTTAGGAATTGTTGTAAATTGGATTATAATGAGTACCTTAGCATATATTAATGGATTTGTATAATCATTGGCTAGTTTTGGAGCATTTTACATTGGTGAAAGTCTTCAAAGGAATGTAGAATGTCGGTTATGAGTCTTCGGAGCGAGGTGAGTCTCATTTCTAACCTTGTAAGAGGGAAATGTCCCCATAGGTGTAATAATTAATTATGTGCTCCTATTTGTGGGGGCTACGTACGCACGAGGTGACGAGAGTCCATGCGTAGCTACTATTATGCTATTGTCCGGGTAGTTAGGACCCATAAGCATATTATACTTGGATTATTTATGAACCCATTGATAGCTTGAATTGTTTAAATCACCTTGGGTTGGTAAAGGAATTTAAAAAAGAGATTAAACATCATTTTTCCTGAATTGTTAAAAAGAGAAATTGTCTTATTTAGATAAATATCCCCGATGAATTCTTAATTGGCTACTTGAGCATGTATTTTATGTGTACCTGCATCACATGCATGATTCGCAAGCAGGGTATGTGTTTATTTATGGAACGGGCCGAACGCCTCGGCAGATTAAATAGATGCATCTATGGTTCGGGCCGTTTGATCCTCTGCAGTGCATATTTTACATTCCTGTTGGATCGGGCCGTCGCCTCGGTGTGACTTGCGCATGTTATTTTTCGTTTGGGAATTCTAAATGTGAAGTTTGCCTTCGTGGCTTGATATAAATTGATAAGATAATAAAGAATAAACCTTGGAAGCCCTTGCTTAATTATTGAAGGTGTTTACCTGTTTTCTGGCTTCGCGAATTAGAATTACTATATAAATTCGTGATCTTTCCTCACATTTCTAGGATATTGATAATCGACCTCTAGTAAGTGTCGAAGTTGACCGTCTTGTCTCTACTTCTTTGAGATTAGGCGGGATACTCATTGAGTACACGTTGTTTACGTACTCATACTACACTTCTGTGCATTTTTGTTGCACAGGTATATCTATTCCTAGCAGCCTACTGGGTGTAGCAGCGCAGATGGTTCTGGGACTAGGTGAGCCGCATTATTCAAGGCGACCGGCAGCTAGTGTAGTTCCTTTCAGCATTTTGTATTTTATTCCCTGTCCATTGTATTTCAGATAGATGTTGTATTTTATTTACCTTATCAGTATTTGCTCATGCACTTGTGACACCGGGTTCTGGGATGGTTTTCGAAAGATTTGTACTAATCATTATTATTTAATTTGAATTGAAGTAGAGATTGTTTTAACTATGAGAAATGGAAGGAAAAATCCTAGATTTTCAAAGATATTAAAAGAGAATTTAATTGATAACTTAGTTGGCTTGCCTGACAGAGGTGTCCGGCACCACCACGACGCTTAGTGGATTTTGGGTCGTGACAGTGGGTATAAGTTTGAATGGTTGAATAAGGCTTGTTGGTGCTTTTGTTGAGGTCCCGGGGCCTCGGGGTGATTTCGGATGGTTGGCGGAAAGATTTGGAGTTGGTTGTGATAGCTGAAGTTTCTCATTACTGTCATAACCGCACTTGTGGCTAGGGGACCGCAGGTGCGGTCCTGCAAAAGTGAGATTTGAATCGCGCCTGGGAAGGCAGAAACCGCAGAAGCGGTTAAAGAACCGCACCTGCATCTGCGGTTAAAGAACGTCACCTGCGATGACGCAGGTGCGGATTATGCATCGCAGATGTGGAGTTGGGCGACTAAAGTGATGAACGTAGATGTGGTTTGTAGGCCGCAAAAGCGGCGCCGCAGGAGTGGGATTTTGGTCACAGATGCAAAATGTCTGGGCCAGAAAGTATAAGTTATTTCCTTCGCGATTTTTGAGCTATTCCACCATTTCTAAGTCGGTTCTTGGAGCTTTTTGGGCGATTTGAAGAAGGATTTCAAAGGGGATTCATAGAGGTAAGGATTTTGGACCTAAAAACTCGTTCCTATGTTATTATTTCATGGATTAGGGCTGTAATTAATGGAATTTAAGGGTTAAAATTGGGGAAACTATGGCTTAGAAACTTAGGCCTTTGATTCAGGATTTGAAAGACCATTTGTGATCGGATTTTGGAAATTTTGATATGTATGAACTCCTGGGGAGATAAGGAATCTATTGATGTGAATTTTATCAAATTTTGAGACGTGGGCCCGAGGGTCGGGTTTGGTTAATTTCGGGAATTTTGTTGTTTTTCGATTGTTTTCGAGTGGGCTTTGTCCCTTTAGCATATTTGATGGTTACGTTCTGATTTTGTTTAGATTTGGAGCATCTGGAGGACGATTCGAGGGGCAAAGGCATCGCAAGCTAGAGTTTGGGCCGGATTGAGGTGATTAATGATTTTAAATGGTATCCTGTGGGTATGAAACCACGAATTAGACAGTGTTAGGCTATGTTAAGGTGACGCACATGCTAGATGACGAGTGTGGGATCGTGCACCGTTGTGGATTGTGACTTGATCCATCCCGAATGACTATTTTACTGCGTATTTGATTTCAACTTGCTTGATGTTATCATGTTTTGGGCTAAATTCCATATTTGGGATTTATGCTAGCTATTTGGACCCTTAAGGGATTTTTACTGCCATTTCCTCACCGTTTTGACTTTATACTTGTACTCGGTCTTGCTATATTTTACTGTTTTCCTAACTCAGCCATATTTACTCTGTTTTAACATCTTAAATGATATTTTTTTAAAGATATTTTGAGCTGAATATCATATTTTACTGTTGCCCGAGTGGCTTATGAGATTCTGACTGAGTAAGGTCGGGGGCTTGTGTTGTGAGGATACTTTTGGGTTGGGTTGCACGTTGCAGCAGTGATATACTGATTATGATTATGAGGCCGAGGGCCTGAGATTGTACGCCACGAGGTGGCTTGTTGATATGAGGTCGAGAGCCTATGTGATTATGCAACGAGATTGTTTTATATTGCGCTTGGGCCGTAAGGAGCCTCTCCTAGAGTCTGAACACCCCCAATGAGTGTGGGTACCCATTGTGATATGAGATAAAGCCCGAGGGGCTGGTATTATTCTATGTTATTGCTCGAGGGGCTGATTCGGTTGTTATTGTGCCCGAGGGGTGGGTTTTATGTTTTTACCTTTTTAGCTACTTTTCCTTTATTTGTTTAACTGCTTAAAAGGGTGTTTTATGAGATTACACTATTTAATTGCATTTACTGATTTTATTCTGCCTTTTATAGCTTTGTTGTGTTTAACGTGATTTTGTATTGCTCAGTCTTCATTTATGGTTATTACTCATTGAGTTGGAGTACTCACTTTACTCCCGGCACCCCTGTGTGCAGATTCGGGCGCTACAGGTCCTGCTTCCGAGGGTTGAGAGCTGCCCAGCAAATTCCGAAGATTCATTAGGTAGCTGCCCAGCGATTCGCAGTCTAGTGCATTCTCCCTCTATCTTATTTCCTTCTATATTTAGTTATGTAATAGTGGAGTAGACTCTTTTAGACTTGTAGTATTATTATAGATGCTCATGACTGGTGACACCCCGATGTCGGGCTATGTCTTATTTCGCAAACTGTATTGGTTACCTTATTTTGGGATGTTATTCTGTTAAAGACTTAATATTTATTATTTTAATTTCTTGAAATGAATTGGAAGTGTGTTGGCTGGCCATGTCTTCATGAGAGGCGCCATCACGACCGGGTCCGGATTTAGGGTCGTGAAAGGATGTCATGCTTGGGCTTCAATATAGCTTAAAATTGACCCCAAATGACTGTTCTTGTCAATAACAATCCATTTGGGATGAGTTTCGAACTATTGAATGGAAAAAATCATGGAGGAATGAACATGCAGAAACCAGTGCTCTTTTTTTTGGATTTTCAAATTTGATATTTGAGTGATTTAAGGAGGATTTGGGGGAAATAACCCATGGATTTGGAAATGAGGGTGAATGTGGTTGTAGGGTGAAGATTTGGAGGAGTTTGGAGACCAGCCGCCATTGTGAAATGATTTCAGGCGGGCGGTGGCTAGGGTTTGGGTCGTGCGTGTTGAGAGAAAAATAGGGCGGCTAGGGTTTTCTAGGTATAGAGACGGGGTGGAAAATGGGTAGGCTCTAGGGTTTGGGGGGTTTCGGACATATATATGGGTGGGGGATGGTCAATTCTCATCCGTTCGATCAAATGAAATCAACGGCCAATATGACCATTACTCAAACGACGTCGTTTTGGGGGTTAGGGTACTGGACCAGGTAGGGATTGGGCTGGGAGGATTTTTGGGGAGAAAAGGGAATTTGGGCCACTGATTTGGTCTTTGGGTGGCCCAAATAAAAAATCGGCCTTTTTCTTTTTGTTTTCCTTCTTTTCTTTAATTTTAAAAATCCCAACTTAATTAATTAAATCCTAAATTAGTCTAAATTATAAAATTCAACTAATTATCTACTTGTAATATTTACAAAATTAATTAATTCTAAACAAATGAAGAGAACATTACTCATCTCATATTAAGAGCTAAAAATGAACAATATTTTTGTGATTTTCATTTTAATAAAGCAATAAATCAACCAATTAATCCTAAAATACGAACACACAATCTAATATATAATGCATGATATTATGATATTTTGAGGTATTTTATATGTTTTTTAATATATGCAAAAATACAACTAAAATGCAAACAATTAAACAAATATTCCTAAAAATTCTATAAAATTAAAATGAACTACAAAAATCTATTGTTTGATTTTGTAGGAGTGTTTTTGGTCGGGTAAAAATCACGTGCTCCCAGTGGTAACGACCTTTCCCCTACAAGGTATTTTGCATAAACTCAAGCTATGGGGGAGATTGGCCAAATGGGCCATAGAGTTGAGCGAGCATGATATAACATATCAGCCGCGAACAACGATAAAATTGGAGGTACTCGCCGACTTCAATGCCAAGATAATGAATGAGGTCGAAAAAGAAACTTCTCATACCTCGTCCAGATTACCCCACCTATGGGTCTTATACACCGACGGTGCATCCAACGCGTCAGGTTCTAGACTGGGACTCGTACTCAAGGGCCCAACAGGTGAAATCATTCTCCAATCCATACGGTGCCCTGATATGACTGACAATAAGTCCGAGTATGAGGCCGTAATTGCAAGATTAAAGCTAGCTCTCAAATATGGAGCACGATGAGTCGTCCTTAGATGCGACTCACAACTCATTGTCGACCAAGTCATAGGGACTTTCCAAATCAAAGAGCGGAGGCTACAAAGGTACCAGGCAGAAATTCATAAACTACTATCAGAATTCAACGAATATCGACTCGATCAGATACCTCGAGCACAAAACATTAAGGCAGACGATCTCCCCAAGTTAGCAGCAGCCACCAAAAATATCACGAAGGAAAACGTGGTCACCCTCCTCCATTCATCGATAGACCAACTCGAGGTACACTTTGTAAATTTGACTTGGAACTGGCGCAACTGTATTATAGCATATTTACAGGAAGGAGCACTCCAGTAGAAAAAAAGGAAGCCAAAAATCTTCGATTACAGTCGGCTAAGTACAACTTTATAAATCACGAGTTATACAAAAGAACATTTGGGGGTCCCTTGGCGAAATGCCTAGGGCCGAATAAAACAAGACTATTACTCGAGGAAGTACACGCAAGCCACTGTGTTGCCCATACCGGCAATCGGGACCTCGTCATATGCCTCATTCGAGCAGGATATTATTGGCCCACAATAATGAAGGAAGCCACCGATTCTGTCAAGAAGTGCGAACAGTTCCAAAAATATGCCCATATGATACACCAAGCGGTCGAGCGCCTCCATTCTGTCACATTGCCATGGCCGTTCATCAAATGGGGAATGGACATCGTCGGACCCCTCCCAGCAGGGCGAGGTAATGTATGTTTTCTATTGTTTTAACTGACTACTTTTCCAAATAGGTAGAAGCAAGTGCGTTCACCCAAATACGCAAACAGAAAGTTATCAGATTCATATGGAGAAACATCATATGTCGCTTCGGCATCCCCTAAGAAATTAGTTGTGGCAATGGACACCAATTCACCGGAAATAAAACCGCCGAGTTCTTCAAAAAATGGCACATTAAGCGAATACTCTCCAAGCTATATCACCCTGCCGGTAACGGCCAGGCTAAATCCTCCAACAAAATAATACTAAATATCTTGAAGAAAACACTTGAGGATACCAAGGGGCTATGGCTGGAATACTACTAGAGGTACTGTGGGCATACCCCACCACGACAAAAACAAGCACAAGAGAAACGCGATATTCACTAGTCTACGGGACTGACGCCATGATATCGGTCGAGGAGAAGAAACCCAGTTTGAGATACTCCAATGAAAGCGGGCCAAGCAATGACAAAAATAGAAAATAAGACCTCGACAAAGCAGAGGCGCGAAGAGGCATGGCTTACATAAGAATGGTAGCCCAAAAGCAACAAGCAGAACGGTACTACAACAAAAAGCCAAAGTACGACCACTCAAAGTCGGAGACTATGTACTCAAGGCTAAAACACAACCAAACAAAGATTCGAGAGATGTAAAACTAGGAACCAATTGGGACGGGCCATACAAAATCACGGTAGGAGCAAACAAAGGATCTTTCCAACTGGAAACAATGGAGGGAAAACTACTACAAAATTATTGGAACATCGCCCATCTCAAATACTTCAACTTCTAAAAACAGATGCCTTCTGTGTCGTACTCTTTTTCCCTCATCCGGGTTTTGTCCCAGTTAGGTTTTCTCGGAGAGGTTTTTAATGAGGCGACAAAGGGGACGTCTCGAAGTTCAAGTATAATTCATCATCCCCCCTGCCGACAACTTCTCTAGGCCGAACGATGAAGGGACTAGATACATGGAAACTTCTCCAATATATATATATATATGAAACAAACAGACACATGTAATATTCTCCAATGAATGAAATAAAGTAACTTTTTTACTCTCTACCAAGTCTTTTCACACTTTACATCCGACCTCGCTTGAATTACTCTATATTCAACCTTGTTTGAATTGTTTTACATTCAACCTCGTTCGAATTGTTTTACATTCGACCTCACTCGAATTACTCTACATTCGACCTCGCTTGAATTGTTTTACATTCGACCTTGCTCGAATTACTCTACATTCGACCTTGCTCGAATTACTCTACATTCGACCTCGCTCGAATTATTTTTACATTTGAACTCGCTTGAATTATCTTTACATTTGAACTCGCTCGAATTGTTTTACATTCCACCTTGTTCGAATTACTCTACATTCCTCGCTCGAATTATTTCACATTCGACCTCGCTCGAAATATTTTATATTCGACCTCGCTAGAATTGCTTTATATTCGACCTCGCTCGAATTACTATACATTCAACCTCGCTCAAATTACTCTACATTCGACCTCGCTTGAATTACTCTACATTCGACCTCGCTCGAATTGTTTTACATTCGGCCACACTCGAATTGTTTTACCTTCGACCTTGCTCGAATTACTTTACATTCGACCTTGCTCGAGTTACTCTACATTCGACCTCGCTCGAATTGTTTTACTTTCGACCTTGCTAGAATTGCTTTACATTCGAACTCGCTCGAATTATTTTGCATTCGACTTCGCTCGAAATCTTCAATGTTCGACCGCGTCGAACACCGATCTTATAAAAAAGGCAGGGACTTCCCCGCATAACAAAAAGAAAAGAGAACGGAAATCAAGAAACTCATAGCAAAAAGAGGGCTGTTCCATTACAACTATCAAATTACAATAGTTTTTACAAAGGGCCCAAAGATGTCCTCACAAAAGTAGCCAAAAAAAACAAAAACTAAGTATGACAGCTTTATGCCGCGCCAT
Source organism: Nicotiana glauca (assembly GCA_026770625.1). Lineage (NCBI taxonomy): Eukaryota > Viridiplantae > Streptophyta > Magnoliopsida > Solanales > Solanaceae > Nicotiana > Nicotiana glauca. The sequence continues at coordinate 41,746 of MU694902.1, read as the reverse complement.
CCCATCATCATACCAAGAATCGGAGGCAAGCCTATTCGCATCATCGTCAACATCATCCCCACAAGGCGTACCAGGGGCATAACCACAAGCTTCATAGGCCACACGTGCCTTAACACATACGCCCTCGAGTTCTGCTTCAGAAATTTTCCCGTCTACTTTCAAAGACTTATACACGTCGAGGTGAGCCTCAGCATGAACCCACATCTCATACAACTCTCGTGAAATACCGGGATTGGCTGAAGTATGAGATGTGGACGGATGTGACTGTCGTCGTACCTCCTTGTCCATCAAGGTAACGACCTGATCGTTCAATCCGGATAACTCTACCTCCAGATTCAATATCCGCTCTTCTAACCTCGCCACCATAAGCACCGACGTCTCCACCTCACTCTCCCGCTCGGACCTATAAACGCGGAGAGCATCTTACAAGGACGCCGCTTCAGCCATAGAGGCTACTTTGACTTTCTCGGCATGAATAAATTCTTCGACCTTGGCACTCAACTCGCCCCATAGATCAACAACCTTCGCCTCCCTCTGCCCAAGTTCAGCAGTTAAAGATGCCACCCGCTCTTGAAGATTGGCATTCTCAGCCATCACCTCCTTGCTCACCTTGAGCTCATCCTCGTTGGCCTTTAGAGCTGCCTCAAGCTCACTTCACCGACCGATGGCCCTCATTAGCTCATCATTTAGCTCTTCATCTTTCTTCGCCAACTCCTCGCCTTTCTATTTAAGCTCGTCACTAAACAACTAAAACTCGTTATCCTGGTTAAAGACGTCGGACACCGTTCGGTGCTTAGTACGGTACTCCCTGTACTTAGAGGTCACCTTCTTAAAGAGGGTCGTCTTCTGCTCCTCCCCCCAGTCACACTCCATCCCCATAATAAAAGTCTGACATGCAAAAGAAAAGAGTCAGTATGAGTAAATTACACATGCAAAACAAATCCTAACATTAAAAAGCACTTACTAGTAGAGCCATGCCAGATATACTCAGTGACAACTTCGCATAGCTCATCGCCTGTAACGCCATGTTCTCAGAAGCCGTGCACAAGGGGGCAAAGGACGGCATCACTCATTCGGAGTTAGACAAAAGGTCATAACCCACGGGGATGATTATGTTCCGATTAGGACCCTCCGTTCTTACCTCCATGCGAGTATTCCTCTCAAAGAAGGCCTGTACCTCTTCAGGATCGATATCCAAGCCAGAACCGTCGTCCCCTGCAGGTATCGCTCTATCTCCCCTAACCACCGATGACGTACCACCTTTTGCAGTCCTCATAAGCTCCCCTCCATCATGCACCTCCTCGGCCCCAGAGGGCCTCCTCTCCATATGGCATCCGCCGTAAAAATGGTTCCTACGTCTCCTTTAAGTGCAGACACCGCTTCTGGAGTAATAAGTTTCTCCGGCTCAATATCAGTGAAAACGGCATTCTCGAGCTCCGTCCTTCGCCTTTTCTCGATGGCGAGTCCTCTACATTAGACCAATCGTCTACAAGATGATAGATAGGCTGAAAAGAGATCTCATATCGCATAGCAACAATCTGAGGGGCAGAATCCCTCATTGATTGAGCTTGAGTATGACCTCCACGAACAGACTCGACCAAAGTGAATTGAATCCTAGCCAATGCGATAGCTTAGCGAAATGTCGGCACATGATCCTTCTTCTTGGAAATTCATTGACCTGGCACCAAAAGGAGGTCGTATTAATAAGAAATGGTAAACAACAAAGAGCTGAAGCAAAAGTAACACTTACTAGACGGGACCTTCGGTCTGAAACGCTTGTGGAAAGTCGCCCAATCGCGAATCCATGCCAGTTCAGGCAATACCGAGCCACCCAATATTCCATGTCGAAGACAAGGGAGGGTGCACGCCTTTCAATTGAAAAATAAAGAAAACGGTTGGTGAACTGAAAAAAAAAGATGAAAGAAGATAACGAGCGTACGACAAAGACACTTACGATTATGATTCCACTGCTACGGAAACCTAGTCGGGTCCACCACCAAGTGATCGGTCTTGATGAAGAAGTACTTATGCCAGAACTTTCGATTTGTTCTGTCATCCATTCTATCAACCAACCCTTTGGTCCCACGATGTCGTAGGTGTACCATAGTGTCACACCTCCTTTTTAACTACACCCGCAGAAGGGCATAAAGGAGTTTATCCAATTAAAGGACAATCGAAACGGGATTTATTCAAAGAATTTAGAGTCGCCACTTGGGAGATTTATGGTGTCCCAAGTCACCGGTTCAAATCTCCGAATTGAAGAAAGATTGACTCTGTATTACAGTCCGCGAACCAAAAATCCGAGTAAGGAATTCTGTTAACCCGGTAGAAGGTGTTAGGCATTTCCAAGTTCCGTGGTTCTAGCACGGTCGCTCAACTGTTATTTTGGCTTAAATTATCTGATTTTAACAATTATGAACCAATGTGCAAATTTTAACCTTAACCGCTTTTATTCATTTTTAAAGAAAATTGCAACGTCATTAAAACAAGTCTTGAACCATGTCACATAAATGCACCCATGGTTTTTGGACATACTTTAACATCGTTGGGATTTGGATTTGGGTCACATAAATGCACACCCAAGTTTAGGGAGGTAATGTTATTAAAATACGCGCCTAAAGAGACTAACACGTTATTATTTTGGGGAATGCCGTGAAATTCGCTAAACGGCCGTCTCGAAATCTAAGTATTTTAATATATATATTTAACGAGGGCCCCGCAATTTATGTATTTTGTTTAGCGAGGCTCATCCCATTTTATTATTTTAAAGTACAAGCCTAGAGCAATCCATAGTTTTCTACTTAATTTGTCCCTAAAATAAAAGAAAGGCCCTAATTAGTTTGTTACTGGACTGATGCAAACTAGGCAATGTTTATGCACCAACATCCGACCATTGGGCTCCGATGTAAGCCCTGCGGAGGGAATTTAAAACCAGATATACACCATAAAATTGGCCAAAACAGACCTTGGCCCAGGCCTAAATGAGAAAGGGGCCAAAACTGGCCTGGGCCGTGCATCAATTATCCTGAGGCCCAAATGTTTAAGGACTAGACTGTTAAGCCCTGTCTTTTACACTAAATGGAATTTCAATTTAATTAAGAACAAAAATCTGATGAATCTACTACTAAAATTAACTAACCAGTAAAATTAATTCAATGCAACATTAAACATGAGTTGGAAAGCAACTGATTTCAGATTTCATGACCCACGTAAATTTCCTATGATCACAATTTCAAACATGGTGCATACTAGTTCAAATTTCAAATTCCCTCCTATGACTCATTTTTATTTAAATGCTGACTCATGAACTTTGATTAAACACTAACGTGACCACATATGAGAATTGAAACTCGAGAATTAAGGATACTGGACGAAAATAGATTTCCTAAATTAACCTTATGAATTACATATACTTAACAATAATTTCTGATTTCAAATCTCATATCTACTTTTAACTTTCTGATTTCGAACCCACACACAACCACTCAAACTCAGAATTATAGATTAACTCGCATCATCACTACTAAATATAAAGCTCCCATGATCAGAAGAAGTATCACACTACTTTAATAGTCTACAGCCTAATGAATCATAGCTTGAAAACACCATTTATACAGATCTAGGAAAATCGGAAATTAACTAAACAAATAGAAACTGTTATGTTAGTCCAGCATGGAATTATTACAACGAATACTCAACTAAACTCGTATGCATTTCTAAATATCTAACACACACTTAACGGTTCAAATGCACAAACTTATGATTAACAGTCCATCAGTACGGTTATTACAGTATAATGAAAGTAGTAAATCAACAATAGGCCTCCACTTCATTCATTTTCAACTGGATATTTACATACATCGAGTTTCAGGACATGTACCTGGTATGTAGAACAGAAAAATGGGGTAAGCAATCAGCAACAACAAACAGCAAAAAATACAGCAGCGGAAAGTCCAACACAGTAGCTTCAACACCTCAATCCAGAAATCCCAGCAACACGGAGAAAACCAGTAAAAATGGAGAAGAAAAATAGTACAGAAATCTCTCTTTGTTTTCTCTTTCTAGATTTGAACTCTCTCTGGTGTTCTTCCACTCTCAATATTTCAGAAAATTTCGTTCTATCTTTTTACTCTCTCCAAATTGAATTCTGCCCCTGTATATCTGGTGTATCCAGAGTGTATATCGAATGTATACCGTTCTCTCCGCCCCCTTCTTTTTTCTTCTCCTCCTATTTTTCTCCTCTTTTCTGAACCCCTTTCTTCCTAAATTTTCTCTTCTATTTATAGCAAAATTTTCAAAATTTTTCAGATTTGTTTTTTTTTTTAACATTTTAATATTTTAATATTTTATTATTTTTTTAATTAAAAGAAATCCTACATAAAAATTGCTTTTATTTTTTTAGAAAAAGAAATCCCACCTTTATTTACTTTTATTTTTAAAATTCCAACTTTAATTACTTTTATCGTATTTAAAATCTCACTTTTTTTATTTTTTTTAAAAGAGAATCTCACTTTATTTAACTTTTCTTTTAAAAAAATAAATTACTTTCTTTTGCTTTTCTTTTAAAAATTCTACTTTTATTTACTTTAAAAATTTTAAATTTTCAGATACCTTTATATTTATTTTTTAATTCCAACTTTATTTTACTTTTTATTTTTTTAAAATTTCCACAAAAAATTTTATTTTTTAATTTTCTACATTCTTTTACTTTTTTTAAAAAAGAGAATTCCACCTACTTTTATTTTTATTGTTTTATTCAATACTTCCCTTTTCTTATTTTTTAAATCACTCCCGAAATTTATATATATTCGGATTTTTTTATATAAATAAAAATAAATAAATAAAAATATTAATAATAATAATTCACATTTTAAATTTTTTGTATTTTTACCCTATAAAAAGTGTAATAAAGCTAAAATAGTAGGTTAAAACCTCCTAAAATATTTACATAAAAAAATAATAAAAAATTAAATGTTGTCAAAAATTAGGTGTTCACAACTGCCCCTCTTTGCTCGAAAATATGAAGAGTTTTCGGGCAAAGATAAAGTGAACAATGCGACTAATTTTTTATCATATCGTTATTCAAAAGAGGAAAAAAATAAAAAGGAAAGGCGCAACCAAGTCCTGGTTTTGGACAGCCTACATATCCCGTGTTATAAGGGAATCAGATCACGTGTAGTTCAGAAATTTTGGTAGCTGGGATTACCATGAAGTTGTGGTGTTACTGTTACTGTTGTTGTTGCTGCTGCTACTGCTTACTAACCTCCTTATTACACCATGCTAAAAGAAAATAAGAAGCTAGACTAAACTAGTCTATGAATTACAAAATCTTATCTAGATCTTCAACTTGTTCTTCCCTGTGTTTCTTGTGGCCTTGTTTCCTCTGATGTTTCTTCATTTCTGACTTGGCTCGTCGGCTTCTCTTGATTGCCGAACTTGAACTGCTTATTTCCTTCTCGTGAGCTTCAAATTATTTTTTCTTCGAAGCTTGAACTAACCATTGCTGCCTTCCTTCTGATTTTGGATTTATGCTGGGGATTTTCTGTTGTAACCCTCCGCTTTCCCGGTGGGTTACTGGCTTCAAGACTTGAAATGTAAAGACTGAAATATATTCCTCAGTTATACGGGCGGGCTCTCGACCTCAAAAACATCTTCAAAATATAAACGCCATTCCTCTCTTCAGGCGGGCTCCTGACTTCAACAACAACTTAGAAAATAAACACGCCATTCCTCTCTTCAGGCGGGCTCCTCACTTCAACCAACATCTTAGAAAATAAACGCCATTCCTCTCTTCAGGCAAGCTCCTGACTTCAATAACAACTTTGAAAATAAATTACCATTCCTCAATTCAGGCGGGCTCCTGACTTCAACCAACAACTTAAAAATAAACTCCATTCCTCTCTTCAGGCGGGCTCCTGACTTCAACAACAACTTAGAAAATAAAACGCCATTGCTCTCTTCAGGCGGGCTCCTGACTTCAACAATAACTTTGAAAATAAATCGCCATTCCTCTCTTTAGGCGGGCTCCTGACTTCAACCAACAACTTAAAAATAAATGACATTCCTCTCTTCAGGCGGGCTCCTGACTTCAATAACAACTTTGAAAATAAATCGCCATTCCTCTCTTCAGGAGGGCTCCTGACTTCAACCAACAACTTAAAAATAAACGCCATTTCGTTCTTCAGGCGGGCACCTGACCTCAACTATAATTTAAAACTTCAATTGCAATTTAAAAAGATAGCGCCCTTCCGCTCTTCAGGCGGGCACCTGACTTCAACAACAACTTAAAACTTCAAATACAATTTAAGAAGATAACGCCTTTCCTTTCTTCAGGCGGGCACCTGACTTCAACAATAACTTAAAAATAAAATGCCATTCTGTTTTTCAGGCGGGCACATGACCTCAAACAACAACTTAAAAATAAAATGCCATTCTGTTCTTCAGGCGGGCACCTGACCTCAACTATAATTTAAAACTTCAATTGCAATTTAAAAAGATAACGACCTTTCGTTCTTCATGCGGGCACATGACTTCAACAATAACTTAAAACTTCAAATACAATTTAAGAAGATAACGCCTTTCCGTTCTTCAGGCGGGCACCTGACTTCAACAACAACTTAAAAATAAAACGCCATTCCGTTTTTCAGGCGGGCACCTGACCTCAAACAACAACTTAAAAATAAAATGTCATTCCGTTCTTCAGGCGGGCACCTGACTTCAACTATAGTTTAAACTGCATTCGTACTACCATTGTTCCTCCTTGCCTCCTGAACCATTTTCCTTCTAACTTGAATTATCTTTCCTCAGAATTGCTTCCCTCAAAACTTGTATTGTCTTCCTCCTTCAAAACTACTTTCTTCGAAACTTGGGTTTCATCCCTCTGAGAACTGCTGGGGATTTAACGCTCTCTTTTTTTCTTTTTTTTTGTTGGGGATAACACTGTTGTCGTCTTCCCTCGAAACTGCTTCTCTTAAAACTTGTATCGTCTTCCTCTTTCAAAACTACTTCCTTCAAAACTTGTGTTTCATCCCTATGAGAACTGCTGGGGATAACATTGCTGGGGAATTATTTACTTACCTGTCGGGGATAACACTGCTAGGGGAATCTCCTTTCTTCCCCTTTTTTTTTTTCAAAACTACTTCCTTCAAAACTTTTATTTTCTCTCAACACTATTGGGGATAAAAATGTTATCAGCTGGGGATAATGTTGTTGAGGATAACACTGCTGGGGGGGAATTTTCATTCCTTCAAAACTGGTGCTTCATACTTCCGAAAACCGATGGGGATGACACTGGCCTTTTGCTTTTTCTGAACACAAGTTTTATCCTTTTGTTCTGTCCGTTGGGGATACGCCTTCCTTCATTAAAACTTGTTATTTTCATTCTTTCAACACTGCTAGGGGTAATACTGGTTCGAAGAATACTTCCCTTAAGACTTGTCTTATCTTCCTTCTTCCCCAAATGGATACCTGATTTCCAGAAAATTTTCAAAAATGGAAAGAAAATTTTCTGCCCCAGTTTGATAATCTTCATGGTATCATGCCTCTCTGACATCAATGACATTCCCCGTCCCTGTTTCAAATCAAAGAAAATTTTGTCAGTTTAAAATGCGGTGGTTGGTTGTGATGCTCCTGCTGGGGATGGTTCTCCTTTCCTCTTTTCCCTGCTCTACGTTCCATTACACCATCAAAACTTGCTAGGGATGATATTATTTGCTGGGGATGATATTCATGCTGGTCTTAGAACGACTTGCCCTGCTTTGCGTCGTCTGGCCATCTTGAAGCTTGGCTGACAACTTTCGCTCTTCTTGACCGTCTTGAAACTTGGCCGATACCTTCTGACCTTTTCGAGGATTCCTTATTCACAAACCTCTCAACCATTATTTCCAGTCTTTTTATCTGACCCCCCCACATTTCCTATGACAGTTGACTCTGCTTGAGGATCTTGCATGTTTTACTGAAGAACTACTTTCTTCGTTCATCCGCGTCACTGAAAATACCCTTTTCTGCTGGGGATGTCCCTCTTCTTTTGTGGCATAGCTCGGGAATGGGCATTTCCCCAACCTTTGAGTCTCATATGAATCTCCAAATAATGCCCGTCGCTCTCAGCGTCGTTCTCCCTTGATTTGTCCACTGGCCTTGGCCTTAAGGTCTATAACCTTCGATTTTTGCTGGGGAAATCCTTCTTGACACTGGTCCATCCCTTTGTCAATCTCCTCTTGCTGGGGAATATCATTCTTGACACTGGCCTCGCGCTTGTTCCTTCCTGACTTATACCACTTGGATGTTCTAATCAGATCAAGCCTTGCATAATTGGAAGGCTGGTGGCAAATTTTGAAGTCATTTCTCACTTGTCTTGACCAAACATACTCTGTTGGGGAATTTTTTGATGAATGGAGAAAGATAAAAGGAACAGAATGAAAGACAAAGGAAAAGGATGACTCTCTAAAAAGGGAAAACTATGAAAACAAAACCTATCAAAAGCGGATACCAACTCTTATGGTCATGACATGCACATGTGACCTGTCCTCCGTCGTTAATCGCCTTTCACAATTTCTTTCTGGTGATTTCCATCTGATTCTCACCCTTATTCGACTTGTAGTGCCCGAAAGTTTTCACTATTAAGCCTCTCTCATTTTGGCTATTCTCTCAACTTACAGTCGCCTCAAGGTGCCCGTGAAGGTTTTCACCAACAAGACTCTCTCGTTTGTATTACTTTTCAGTTGGGGATTGGGGTGTTACCGCTAAGACTCTCTCATATTTCTTTTCTGCTGGGGATCAGAGTCTTTTCTGCTGGGGATCAGAGTGTTATGTTCTAATAAGACTCTCTCATTTGCCTGACTTGGCATCTTTTGCAGACTGATCAGAAGGTCTTTCTTTGGACCGTAATGTGGGATTTGGATAGGGTTAGAAATAAAGGGTACTTGAAGGCTCAAAAACATATCTATTTGGTTTAAAATTACAACCTTCGGAACTAGATTTATTTATAATAAACGCAATTTTTTGCCCCAGTTTCTTGCTTGGGGATTTTTGATTTTTTTGTTACACTATGATCAAGCTGTGAAGCGCCTACGTATCCTCTTTGAGGAATCAGGTCAAACGTAGTTCCCAATTCCTCGTTGTTCTAGTTTTCCTTTTCACTTAACTATTATTTTTCTTTTCTTTTCTTTTTCTTTCTTTATCTCTTTTGTTGTTTTCTTTTTTTCTCTTTTTTTTCTTTTTCTTTATCTTTCATTTTTGCATTTCTAATGTTTTGCTACTGATTCCGAAGGAGGGGTATGAAAAAAACAAATAAGGCCCAAAGGGTTAACGAAGAAAAAAATATTTGGATAGCAGAATAAAACGCCTTCGTCATTCCAATCTTTAAAACATGCCAAGCATAAATAACACGATTAAACATTCGAAACATCTTCTGATTGTTCCAGACTTAATAACCATATACACACATTTGCCTTTTCCATTTGTTAATTTTATAGCGCTTTTGGACAACACCCCCTTCTCATTATCACGAACGATCCTTGCCAATTTGGCCAACTTGGATTTACCGTTTCTTTATGTTTTATCTGCCCACGGTTCCACATGGTTCGGGCTTCAAATGATCTCGACTGTTCTTATTACCTTTAGATGCCCCCATCATCTTCCCAATTGCTTTAAGATTAGGCCTAGAACTATGTGTGCATGTCATGTCACTAGAGTCGACAGGAAAAGAACTGTAAAGAGGAGAGAATAAAAGAAAATGACTAAAATAAAAGAAAATAGGACATGCATTGGACGATGAAACAGTTCGAACAACCAGATAAGCAAACTAAATTAGGGTTACAACCCTTAGAAGAAACCTAGACAACACTAACATAAGATATTGCGACCAAACGGAACTGGGCGAAATCAAAAGATAGAAAGGTTTGATTTACAAGACAATATCCAGATTACAACCCTGAAATAATCTGGACAACAGAAATGACAACAAAATAAGCCACCAAAACTCCACTCTGGTTGACCAAAAAATGGAGAGTCCTCCCAATTACCAAGCACGACATCTTAGCCACTGAGCTTCACATCAGAATTGCCAAGACCACTATTTGTTTCGACATCTTCAGCTTTAGTCAATACATCCCCAAGAGGATTCCCGTGCTCCATGTCACTGTCATTGATCACAATCACCCCTTATTGAATCATTCTTTCTATTTCCTTTTTCAAAGAACGACAATCTTCAATGCTATGCCCTTGGACATTAGAGTGATACGCGCATCGTGCAGTAGGATCAAAGATTCTTGCACGTGGATCTGGAGTACATTCGGTGAGCGGCTCAATCAGGCCAGAATGCTTCAACCTTTCAAACACACTTGCATAAGATTCTCCAATAGGGGTGAGAGCCTTTTCTCGTTTCAGCAACCTCTCATTCCTAAATGACTGATTTGGCCTAAAACCTGATCCAGGAGGCTTTCGGTATGCTCGAGGGGATGGATGGGCATTTTGTGGAGCTGGGTATTTGGAAAGTGAGGTATGATTTTGGAGGTCCCGTGGAGAGAAGTAGTGTTGGTGAGGGGAGTAGCGTTGGGAAAATATAGTTGGACGACGAGTGATGGAGCTACTCGGGTGGCTGGGAAAACTATCATAAGCGGGTAGGTCTGGAGAGTACGGAGGATCATCCGTTATTGGGTTAGGTGTTTGGGCAAGGACGGAGTCCAGGAAGCTAGGTGGTGGTGGGGGTAGTGCTTTCCCAGCCATCCATGCCCGATACATATCTGCCACATGCTGTCTTAACATTTTCACTTCTTCTACCAACCCGTTGTTCTGTTCGACCAGCTGTTTATGGGCATCGGTACCAACCCACTCAGTTCTGAGGTTCTCTGCCATTGTCTCTTGACTTTGTGTAGTAGAGGAGAGTTACTTTAGAACCACAACCAACCACCTTTCTCGATATGAACACACCAAAATGAAGCCATCACGTTAGTGTTAGGGCATTTGATAGATAGGTAAACACATATCAGGGATGCAATGCACCTAGGTAGTTAAACCTTTCTATCATGCATTTGCTTCAGTTATGTGCATCATTCCAGCTTCTTATATCTTTGCCCCTTTAAGTGCTTCCCAAACTTTCCTTTATCTGCTCTTTTCTTTTTGTTTTTCTATTATTCCTTTTTTTCTTTTTTAGCAGTGGTCGAATCTTATGTGGATTGCCTACGTATCATGTCCCCGTATGAATCAGACCGTGCGTAGTTCGGGCAGATGAAAGGTAAACAACAATAAATTTTTTGCAATTTTCAATTCTTCATAATAAACCAACTTGATTACAAAGGTTTAAAAACTTACCAAACTAACAAACTTTGAAGAAAAGACAACATACAGACTCAAAAATCAAACAACCCGCATACTCTAATCAAGAGAATTACAACCTCAAAAACAGACAGCCCGATTCCTTTCCCTATTTGCCAATTTTAACCAAATGGATGTTTTTGCAAGTGTGGCCCCTTCCCAATTTCACATGAATTTTGAGGTCGTGGAGGATTTTTTTATGACACATTACAAACTGGTTCGTTCTTTTACGAAAACAACCTTTCGACAATTGAAAGATACTCTAAGGTTATCTCGGCAAGAACAGTTTAATACACTGCCGAAGCTGGCTTGGCTTATTTTGACCAAAAATCCAAACGGCATTCACTTGCCCACTAACTCTTTTTTTTCACATTAAAATAAAAGACCTGGTTTTTGCAAACACGGTCTTTCAGCACCTCGGGGACGAAGATTTTAAGGCTGTATGGGTTAACCGGCCAAAAATCTAAAAAATGACCAAACATGGCCGTTTATGCAGAGTCAGGCTTCCGGCGTCCCTTTCGGGAACATTCGGCTATTTCTGACAAAAACAGCATCACCTGACTTATTTATAACTCTTTTTCTTGTTTTTCAAAATAGAAAACCCGATATTGCAAACACGGCCTTTCAGCGCCTCGGGGACGAAGATTTTAAGGCTGTGTGGGTCAACCGGGAAAAATCTAAAAAAATGACCCAAAGGTGGTTGTTTTTGCAAAGTCAGCCTTCCGGCGTCCCTTTCGGGAACATTTGGCTATTTCTGACAAAAACAGCATCACCCGACTTATTTATGACTAAAATTAAAACTTTGACATTTTTTTTTTTTGGTTATTTTTTGCAAAGGGGAGGTTGGACCCGATGAGGGTTGCCTACATATCTCACATCCTGTGAGAATCAAACCGGCGTAGTTCGGGAAAAGAAAATAAACTAATTTTGAAAACAAAGACTTCTTTCTTTTGTTTTTCAAATAAATCACGCTAAAAAAACATTTCTTTTTTTTTTTCATTTTCTCAAAATTTTGACAGAGTTTCGACGCTATTTGGGCACTGATTTTTTCTAAAAATAGGTAATTATCTCTTTACACTGCTATTTTTCTTTTTCTCCTTTTCCCACTTTTTTCGATATTCCCGTATTTTCAGAAGCCGGTCAGCATGCAAATTTGAAGCAAATAAATGCGTAAAATAAATAGGATGCAGCAGGGTGGTCATTTCATTTCAGGTTGCTTGTCCTAGACGGACCCAATCCCTGTGTTGAATCCCCTAAGTCAAAAATGCATATGATGCAAACAAACGTTCCTACTAGGGATCAAGCATGAGATTTTGTTCATCTAGGTTCAAATCTTATTGGAGAAAGTATCTAGACTGGCTTACTCAAGCGGACAACTCGAGCTGAAGAGGGCCAGTGTATGCGGTAGCATTGCTTTCCGGCTTAACTGGCGGTGCTCCTTGCCTAAAACATGTGTGACTAAAATCCTTCACCGGGTGTCAAGCACCTCAGCTATCTCAAAGAAAGAGGACCATGTCAAGCAAATGCCCAATTTTAATTTCAAGAGAACTTAGAGGGAAGATGGGTTTCGTAACAGTTTATATACAATTCACAGAATATCAAAGCGGTAAAAGCAGACATTAGGCTAAACATGTACCAAAATTAGATAAACAGGTAAATCCAAATATAACAATTTATCTAAGCTCGAATTCTGAACCCTGAACCAAAAGTTCTGGATTCTTATCCCCAGCTGAGTCGCCAGAGCTGTCACACCTCCCTTTTAACTACACCCGCAGAAGGGCATACAGGAGTTTTTCCAATTAAAGGACAATCGAAACGGGATTTATTTAAAGAATTTAGAGTCGCCACTTGGGAGATTTATGGTGTCCCAATTCACCGGTTCAAATCCCGAATCGAAGAAAGATTGACTCTGTATTACAGTCAGCGAACCAAAAATCCGAGTAAGGAATTCTGTTAACCCGGGAGAAGGTGTTAGGCATTCCCGAGTTCCGTGGTTCTAGCACGGTCGCTCAACTGTTATATTTGGCTTAAATTATCTGATTTTAACAATTATGAACCTATGTGCAAATTTTTAACCGCTTTTATTCATTTTTATACAAAATTGCAACGTCATTAAAACAAGTCTTGAACCACATCACATAAATGCACATGTGGTTTTTGGACATACTTTAACATCGTTGGGATTTGTATTTGGGTCACATAATGCGCACCCGAGTTTAGGGAGGTAATGTTATTAAAATACGCACCTAAAGAGACTAACACGTTATTATTTTGGGGAAGGCCGTGAAATTTGCTAAACGGCCCGTCCCGAAATCTAAGTATTTTAATATATACATTTAACGAGGGCCCCGCAATTTATGTATTTTGTTTAGTGAGGCTCATCCCGTTTTATTATTTTAAAGTACATGCCTAGAGCAATCTATAGTTTTCTACTTAATTTGTCTCTAAAATAAAAGAAAGGCCCTAATTAGTTTGTTACTGGACTGATGCAAACTAGGCAATATTTATGCACCAACATCCGACCATTGGGCTCCGATGTAAGCCCTGCGGAGGGAATTTAAAATCATATATACACCATAAAATCGGCCAAAACAGATCTTGGCCCAGGCCTAAATAAGAAAGGGGCCAAAACTGGCCTGGGCCGTGCATCAATTATCCTGAGGCCCAAACGTTTAAGGACTAGACTGTTAAGCCCTGTCTTTTACACTAAATGAAATTTCAATTTAATTAAGAACAAAAATCTAATGAATCTACTACTAAAATTAACTAACCAGTAAAATTAATTCAATGCAGCGTTAAACATGAGTTGGAAAATAACTGATTTCAGATTTCATGACCCACGTAAATTGCCTATGATCACAATTTCAAACATGGTGCATACTAGTTCAAATTTCAAATTCCCTACTATGACTCATTTTTATTTAAATGCTGACTCATGAACTTTGATTAAACACTAACGTGACCACATATGAGAATTGAAACTCGAGAATTAAGGATATTGGATGAAAATGGATTGCCTAAATTAACCTTACGAATTACATATACTTAACAATAATTTCTGATTTCAAATCTCATATCTACTTTTAACTTTCTCATTTCGAACCCACACACAACCACTCAAACTCAGAATTATAGATTAACTCGCATCATCACTACTAAATATAAAGCTCCCGTGATCAGAAGAAGTATCACACTACTTTAACAGTCTACAACCTAATGAATCACAGCTTGAAAACACCATTTATACAGATCTAGGAAAATCGGAAATTAACTAAACTAATAGAAACTATTATGTTAGTCGAGCATGGAATTATTACAACGAATACTCAACTAAACTCGTATGCATTTCTAAATATCTAACACACACTTAACGGTTCAAATGCACAAACTTATGATTAACAGTCCATCAGTACGGTTATTACAGTATAATGAAAGCAGTAAATCAACAATAGGCCTCCACTTCATTCATTTTCAACTGGATATTTACATACATCGAGTTTCAGGACATGTACCTGGTACGTAGAACAGAAAAATGGGGTAAGCAATCAGCAACAACAAACAGCAAAAAATACAGCAGTGGAAAGTCCAACACAGTAGCTTCAACACCTCAATCCAGAAATCCCAGCAACACGGAGAAAACCAGTAAAAATGGAGAAGAAAAATAGTCCGGAAATCTCTCTCTATTTTCTCTTTCTAGCTTTGAATTCTATCTGGTGTTCTTCTACTCTCAATATTTCAGAAAATTTCGTTCTATCTTTTTACTCTCTCCAAATTGAATTCTGCCTCTGTATATCCAGTGTATATCGAATGTATACCGTTCTCTCCGCCCCCTTCTTTTTTCTTCTCCTCCTATTTTTCTGCTCTTTTTTGAACCACTTTCTTCCTAAATTTTCTCTTCTATTTATAGCAAAATTTTAAAAAAATTTCAGATTTGTTTTTTTAATATTTTATTATTTTATTATTTTATTATTTTTTTAATTAAAAGAAATCCTACATACAAATTGCTTTTATTTTTTAGAAAAAGAAATCCCACCTCTATTTACTTTTATTTTTAAAATTCCAACTTTAATTACTTTTATCTTATTTAAAATCCCACTTTTTTATTTTTTTAAAAGAGAATCTCACTTTATTTAACTTTTCTTTTAAAAAAACAAATCACTTTCTTTTGCTTTTCTTTTAAAAATTCTACTTTCATTTACTTTAAAATTTTTAAATTTTCAGATACCTTTATATTTATTTTTTAATTCCAACTTTATTTTACTTTTTATTTTTTTTAAATTTCCACAAAATTTTTTTATTTTTTAATTTTCTACATTCTTTTACTTTTTTTTAAAAGAGAATTCCACCTACTTTTACATTTATTTTTTTATTCAATACTTCCCTTTTTTTATTTTTTAAATCACTCCCGAAATTTTTATATATATATATATATATATATTCGAATTTTTTTATAAAAATAAAAATAAATAAATAAATATAATAATAGTAATAATTCACCTTTTAAAGTTTTTTGTATTTTTACCCTATAAAAAGTGTAATAAAGCTAAAATAGTAGGTTAAAACCTCTTAAAATATTTACATAAAAAAATAATAAAAAATTTAATGTTGTCAAAAATTAGGTGTTCACACATAGTACCTCTATAAAAACTAGGTAAAAATAAGTGCAGCAAATGGCGAACATCAACATCAGAGCCAGTCAATTCCGCGTACTTCGTCAGCATCAAGAAAGCTTTATACAACTGAGGAGAGAGTTGCGCTGGGCAGACGTTTTAAAACCGGCAAAGTTCCTCCGCTAGCGGAAGGAGAGAAAGAGTGTAACCAATCAAGAATGGGTAGACATAGAAGGTACAATACCCGGGTTAATATACCTCCACGATGTCTCCACCGAACGAAACTATATCGACATAGGGAAGGATGGAATATTTGGACCTAAGGTCGGCTATATGAGGCGGTCCAGTCTCGGAGAGCACCTGAGCGGGAGCGGGAGCTAGCTCCTTTGGAAAATTATTTCTAGCCAAAGGGTTTTTGGGAACTTCCTCCTCTGCAGTAGGGAAGCTATCATCCTCCTCAGCCATGAATTCCTAACCGCGGGGAAGAAGGGCCACCGACAATGAAGTGACATCGAAAACTTCATCATGAATGTGAGGGGGTTGTAACATATTTCGACAATAAAACGTATTCTACCAATCCCGGAGAAGAAGATAACAACTTGGTAAGAAAGAGAGGAATAGAATCGGAGAAACAAAATTAGGAACAAAAACTAGGGAAGAAGATCAACGAAGAACAACACTCATGCAAAGTAAAGGATGCTGAAAACTTCTAAAAAATGAAACCCCCATCTATTTATAGGGCTGGGTGGCACGAGAATCGAGGCAAAGGATTATCAATGGCGCCAAAACCAAAGTGACAAACGCACAGACGCTGCCTCAGGAAGATGCGTAATGATGACGCGCGTGGTCATGAAGTCATCCCGTGATAGCCACACCAGCCACAACTTCGCTGCCTGTGACGTTCTCTCAACCTCGACCGATCCGACTTATTCAACACAACCAAATTTCTCCTAAACGAAAGCGAATCATGTTCGTTTATCGAGGGCGTGCAGGACCACGACCTCAACAAGCGGAGGGACTAACTGCTTGGTCTAAATTTGGCAACTTGGAAATAGTAGATAAACGGGATCAAGGATAGGGTCGACTGCGGCGTAATAGCAGGATGCCATCCTCGAGAGGGTTGTTGTCAATGACGAGCAGCTGAAGTGAAGAAATAACGGTAGAATAGGTTCGGATATGGACACAAGGAATATTCCTTTGGATATTCCTTGTTTTGTACTTTTTAGGGTTTTTTTGGAATATCCCTTATAAGTAGGAAAGGATAGAAAACAAAAGGGGTTGGGACTTTCGAAGAAAAACATATTGTAAAAGGTTGACTTGAGAGAATATATAAAAGTTGTCTTGTTCATTGATTATCTTATCCAAGCATATGTTATTTACTCTTTGTTCACAACATCCAAAGATTCCATAATCATCTTTATTTCTCGTCTTTACACGTTGTTGTCGGGGAAAAGAACCATCTGAGTTATATAATAATTGGGTGATAGATTCTTTCTTATTACTTTCACTGCCATTATATATATTTATTGTATATTTGTGTTATCGCATTTATAGAATTAATTGAATATAAACGTGCTTATTAACGTTGTTCATCTTACCGACTTCACATAATATTGGGTCTAGAATTTAATATTTTTTTACCAAGATTCATCCTTCATCTCATCATTAATTGGTTTAACTAAAATGCTCAACACTTTTTGGTAAAACAAGTACTAGATTGCAGAAGATATTTAGCATAGATCAAAAGCCTCTCTTATCCATTATAGGGACATAAAACTTTTGTTGTTAAGTTATTGCTCCATCTGCTTCAAAAAACTGACATTATTTCCTTATTAGTTCATTTAAAAAAGATTGGCACCTTTCAATATTTCTTAATAAAAAGTATTTATAGTCACACAAATTTTATGACATGCCTAAGACTACAATTTCAAAAGTTTTAAAGCCACATAAATATTATGGTTTATTTAAGACCATATATCTCAAAAGTCTTCTTTTCTTTGTTAAAGTTTGTGTCAAGTCAAACTAGGACAATATTTTTTAAACGGATGAAGTATCTAATGCATTTTAATATGCCTGCGCATTATATATCACCGTCATTGGCTCGCAAAACTTATCTTTAATAGTTGTAACACGCTTTAAGGATTTAACATTTTACGAAATTCTTGGGGTTACTGTACATATCTCAGGATTAACATATTACTCAAGGTAGTCATGAAGAACAAAATATATCTTTATTGGATACCCCTAATCATGAACTATTTTTCTCTCCTTTATATTATATCGTCATGCAAATGCAGGCAGTCTTGTTATTGGCTATCCCTTCTCTAGTTTAGGGGAAAAATGATCAACTGTATGTTTCACTTTTTAAATGAATATTTTTCTCTCTTTTATGTGATTCTTATCTTCATTCTTTATTAGGCTCAACACATTTACGATTTCAACTATGAGCTTAAATTCTCGGGAGAGTTGAGCATGTGCGATCATGTTTATTGGAGTGAAAACTTTACCTCCAAGGTTAGATTCAAAAAATTCATTTCATAACTTACCTTTTACGTAATTTTTGTTGGTTGAACTTCAATTGACCTCATTCCATTTTTTTTATGTTCGATCATATAATTTTGGCTATTAAATTAATGTAACGTTTCTATTTTAAAATATGAAGACTCTTCTGGATCATTTCAAGCTAGATCCTAAGTACCAAAAGAGTTTGTTAGATCAAGGTGCTGCCTTACTAATTCTTCAGGTAAAAAAAACTTAACTTATCTCTATGAAAAAATAATATTGTTTCAATTTCTCTTATAATTATCTTTGTTACTCGTGGCTAATTTTTAAAAGCAAAAACTTTGACTTGAGGGATAAAGAATCTATCCGTACCCAAAAAAGTAGCAAATTTAACAATTTTTTTGTATGTTGACATAAGAACTCAAAACCAAGTGTGAATCAACTGAAACTAGAGGAGAAGAAGCTTACGAGTTCAAACCCTAATCTTTGGATTGAGTCCATGGGTAGCTCTAGGGTAAATCCATTAAAGCTTCTGCTTTAGGCCCCCAAAAATTTTTTTATTAGTTATAATTATTTATAGTAGTGAGGTTTTCTTTAAGTTAATAAAACATTAATATTTTGTTTCAATACACTACATTGGTTCTAGTTATCAAATATGTTATTAGTAGATATAAGTATTTGAATAATTTAATTCAAAATTTTAAAATACTAGACACTGTTATATTGTGGAATACTTAAAGAAAACTTAAAACTTTGAAAGAAAATTTGTTAAGACCATACAATCTTTTCTTGGTTATCTAAATTAATTATGTCTATTTGTCCAACTATTATTACATTACTAATGTAATTTCCTCACACCTTAAGTTTTGACTTTAGGTCTCTAATTTTATTGAGCCACCCCTGAAATTGACGGAAGAGCGGAAGGATTGTTTGCTTTCCTACTCATATCTGAGGATTTTGGGGACGGTTTGGGAGGGGGAAGGATTGGGCCAAAATAGAGAAAAACGACGATAGATTTGCCTTCTGGGGATGCAGCGGAAAATGTTTACCTGCCTATACCCATGCGCGGAGCTCCCTACCCATGTTTTATATATGAGATCCAGCAAGCCAACTAAATCAAGTCCAACTACCAAACCAAGCCAAATTGGGTAATTAGTTTTAGTTTGATAGGTGTATATTGTTGTAATTATTTTTTAAATAGATAAAAAAGGGTAATGATTTTATGTTTATTGGATATCTTGTATAATTTTCCCTTTACTTTTCGCGAAAATATTAAAAATAACTAAATAATTTTTAGGCAACATCATTGGGAAAATTTACCAACAGTAGAAATATTTTTTTGGCAATGAAATCATATTGTTGCCAATTTATTGAATGTTTAAATTTATTATAATGCACCCAAAATATGGCAACCAGATTATTATAATTTCCAACCAAAAAACTCATGGGTAAAAATTTTACTAAATAAAGTTATTGCTATTTTATTAATACTAGTAGTCGTACCCGCGCGATGCGCGGTTTGTATTAAAAAATATTAATTAAATTATATTATGATCGGGCTTGTTTGATCCTATTAGATTGTATTGCTTTAATAAAATTCAATTGTCATCTTACTTGTCAATACGATATACCCAATAATGAATCAAAAGTACTTATATAGTTAGTGAATAACTTTTTTATTCTATATTTTTTTATTATATTAAGTAATATTTAATATTCGCTTTCTTTTTGTTATATAAGAGAAGATTTATAATTTATTACTGTTAAAATATTTTTTTAGTTTAAATTTTATTCTATTGTTCTTAATAATATTATCTAAATTTTAATGAACAAAATCACTGTTAAACTAACGGGACTTATACAGGGAGCGCATTAAATAACTTTCTGTTATCTATTTTTCTTTATTATATCATCTAATATTTAATATTATTACATTGCTAATAGAAAGTTTTATTAGCATATTACTTTATTAAATATTTTGCTCAGAGAGTTTTTTTATGTCTATATTTTCGTTTTATTTATTTTAAAATAATTTTAAAACTCCAACTTGAAACTAATTCCCAATTTGAATTGGTAATTTTTTTTAATTTTGTTTTTTATTTTAAAATTATTTTAAAACTCCAACTTGAAACTACATCCCGTTGAATGGGTAGTTTTTCTTCTCTTTCTTTCCTCTTTTATAGCTATTTTTTTTTTTTTTTTGCTTTTATATTTTAAGATAATTTATAAACTCCAACTTAAAACTACTCCCACCCAATTTAAATTTGTAGTTATTATTTTATATATTGATTTTTGGTTTTGTTAATTATATTTAATTATAATATATATATATGGTAGTTTTTATTTTATTTTATTATTTTCATTTTTTAAATATATTTAAATTCAAAAATAACAATCAATAACTTTTATTCTATATTTTTCTTTATTATATTAGTCATTGTTTAGTATTCGCTTTCTTTTTGTAATATATGAGAAGATATATAATTTATTACTGATGAAATATTTTTTTATTTTAAATTTTATTTTATTGTTCTTAATAATATTATCTAAATTTTAATGAATAAAATCTCTGTTAAACTGTTGAATAAATTTTTTATTATGTATTTTTCTTTATTATATCATCTAATATTTTTTATTATTACATTTTAATAGAAATATTTATTAGCATATTACTTTATTTAATATTTTTCTCTGAAAGTTTGTTAATTTCATTATTTTCGTTTTTTTATTTTAAAATAATTTTTAAAACTCCAATGTGAAACTACTCCCAAATTTGAATTGGTAATTCATTATATTTTAATTTATTATTTATTTTAAAATTATTGTAAAACTCCAGCTTGAAACTACTTCCCGATTTGAATGGGTAGTTCTCCTCTTTTTTCATTTTTTATAGCTATTTTTTTACCCTTTATTTTAAAATAATTTAAAAAATCCATCTTGAAACTACTTCCATCCAATTTGAATGGGTAGTTATATTTTTATATATTTATTTTTTATTTTTCTTATATTTA
>MU694902.1:6497-20243 GCA_026770625.1 Nicotiana glauca | reverse complement strand
ATATATATATATATAGTTTTTTTATTGTATTTTATTATTTTCGATTTTTATATATATTTAATTTTAAAAATAATAACCAATAACTAATTATAAACTAAATAACTAACTATGCCATATGACATTTTTTTAGATTGCCACTTGGCTTAAGGAGAGGACTTTTTCCTCTCCTTTTAATAATATATAGATTTAGCAATAGTATTATTATTGTACCCAAAACTTTGTTACCAATTCTATACATTCTTGTTGCGAGGAAAGAATAAGCTGCTATTAACCTTCATAATCAAAAATTTTATGGGCTAAATATCAAGCAAATTATAACGGAAAAGGCGTTGAACGCATGGCCATCTTTGCGAACGTGAAGGGTAAATTTTCACTAACTCCTAAAGACTCTGCGCAAACGTGGGGAAGCCTTTGCCAACGCATAGAAGGAAACCAGACCTATAGAAAATTAGCAGCTTAGTAATCCTTAAGGTTATGAAATGCGTCGAACATGGTCTGAATTACACGTGAGGCCCCGGGGACCTCAACCAAATATACCAACAAGTCTTAAAATATCATACAAACACGCTCGAAGTGTCAAATCACATTAAATAACAATTAAACCACGAATCGCGCATCGATTCAAGCCCAATGAACTTATGAATTTCCGAATTCTAAAACTAATGCCGATTCATACCAAAATGACTCTGATTGACTTTAATTTTGCACACAAGTCATAAATGACATGATGGACCGATTCTAACTTCTGGAATCAAAATCTGACCCCGTTATCAATAAAGTCAACTCCCGGTCAAACTTTCCAATCTTCCAAACCTTAAATCTTCTGACTTTTGCCAAGTTTTGCCGAAATGACCTACGGACCTCCAAATCAACATCTGGACATGCTCCTTAGTCCAAAATCACCATTCCAGAGTCGTCTTCACAAAAGTAAAACTACGGTCAACTCTTTCAACTTAAAGCTCTAACTTAGGGACTATGTGTCACTCGAACCAAAACCAAACACCCCTGACAAGTCTCAAAACCATGATACAACATAGAGGAGGCAATAAATAGGGGATGGGGGCTAAAATACTCAAAATGACCGGCCGGATGGTTACTTCCTCCCCCTTTTAGAATAAACGTTCTTCCTCGAACGAGTATAGAGACATACTTGAAGTAGTGAAAAGATAAGGATAAAAGCATGATGGGCTGACCTGAAATCCAACACATGAGGACCGTAGTTTAGACAAGGACTTGTCAGTTGACCCCTCCACTGGACCTTCTCTAAAGCAATGTTCTTCGACCTCTACTTTCGGACCTTCCTGTCCAAAATGGCCACCGACTCCTCAACATATGACAAGCCCTTGTCCAACTGGACTTAGCTGAAATCCAACACATGAGATGGATTGTCGTGATACTTCTGGAGCAAAGAAATATTGAATACTAGATTAACTGCAGCTAGAATTGGTGAAAGTGCAAGCTTGTAAGTAACCATTCCAATCCTCTCGAGAATCTCAAAGATCCGATATACCTAGGGTTCAACTTGCCCTTCTTCCCGAACCTTATTCATGGGAGCAAGACCTGCTACCCTAACCATAAGTGTGACATCGCAAACCTTCCGATCTGCATAACTCTTCTATCAAGATTGGGCTGTACGAAGTCGATCTTGAATCAATTTAACATTTTCCAAACCATCTTGAACCAAGTTTGTACTCAATAGCCTAGCCTCACTCGGCTCACCAACCCACCGAAGACCGATACCGCCTCCCATACAAGTCCTCATACGGAGCCATCTGAATGCCCGACTTGTAGACGTTGTTGTAGTCAAAATCCGCAAGAAGCAAGAACTGATCCCAAGAACCCCCAAACTCCATCACACATGTACAGAGCATATCCTCTAATATCTTAATAGTGCCCTCGGAATGTCCCTCTATCTGAGGGTGAAATGTTGTGCTCAACTCAACTCGTGTGCCTAACTCACGTTGTACGTCCCTCTAGAACCGTGATGTAACTGCGTACCTCGGTTAGAGATGATGGATATCGGCATTCCATGAAGTATGAAAATCTCGCAAATATAGACCTAAGCTAGCTGCTTTGAAGAATAAATAGTCACCACTGGAATAAAATGAGCCGACTTGGTCAACCTATCCACAATCACCCAAACTGCATCAAACTTCCTTTGAGTTCGTAGGAGCCCAACAACAAAATCCATGGTAGCCCGCTCCCATTTCCATTCTGAAATCTCTAGCCTCTAAAGCAATCCGCCTGGCCACTAATGCTCATACTTCACCTGCTGGCAATTTAGGCACCGAGCTACATACCCTACTATGTCCTTCTTCATTCTCTTCCACCAATAGTGTTACCTCAAGTACTAATACATCTTAGCAGCACCCTGATGAATGGAGTATTGGGAATTGTGACTCTTAAAGAATCACTCATGCAAACCATCTACATTGGGCCCACACAGCTTGCCCTACGTTGTCGCTATCCCCAATAGTGACTTCCTTGCACCGTGTTGAACCATGTCCTTGAGGACAAGTAAATAGGGGTCGTCATATTGAGGTCTCTAATACAATCATAAAGAGAAGACCAAGAAACCACACAAGCCAAAACTCGACTCGGCTCCGAAACATCCAACCTAATAAATTTGTCGGCCAATGCCTGAATATCCAAGGCTAATGGCCTCTCTATTGTCGGTCGATATGCTAAACTGCCTAAGCTCTTCGCCCTGCAACTCAAGGCATCGACCACCATATAGGCCTTCCTTGGATAATATAGAATGGTGATATCATAGTCCTTAAGCAACTCCAACCATCTTTGTTGCCGCAAGTTAAGATCTTTCTATTTGAACATATGCTATAAACTCCGGTGGTCAGTATAGACCTCACAAAGGACACCGTACAAATAGTGTCACCACATCTTCAAGTCATGAACAATAGATGCTAATGCAAGGTCATGGACATAATAGTTCTTCTCATGTACCTTTAGCTATCTAGATGCGTAGGCAACCATCCTACCGTCCTACATCAACACCGCGTTGATGCCAACATGTGATGCATCACAGTACACAATGTAAGACCCCGAACCTGTAGGCAATACCAATATTGAAGCTATAGTCAAAGCAGTCTTAAGCTTTTGAAATCTCTCCTTACACTCCCCAGTCCACCTGAACGGAGTACCATTCTAGGTCAGTCAATCTGGTCATATGAGCAGTAATAGATGAGAAACCCTCTATGAATCCACGGTAATACCTTGATATACCAAGAAAACTCTATATCTCAGTAGCTGAAGACGGGTGGGCCAACTATACACTGCTTTAATCTTCTTCGGATCTACCATAATCCCCCTATTCAACACGACATGACCCTAAAATGCCATCGAATCAAGCTAGAATTCACATTTTGAAAATTTTGCATACAACTTCTTTTCTCTCAGGGTGTGAAGCAAGGTCCACAAGTGCTGCTCATGATCCTCCCAGCTCCGGGAGTACACATAGATGTCTTCAATAAATAAAATGACGAATGAGTCAATATAGGGTTGAAATACATTGTTCATCAAGTGCCTAAATGTTTTTGGGGTATTGGTCAGCCCAAATGACATCATAAGGAACTCGTACTAACTATACCGAGTCCCGAAGGCAGTCTTTGGAAATCCTGCTCCCAAATCTTTAACTAATGATAGCCTAACTGAAAACTCAATCTTTGAGAACACATGCATGGAGGATAATCAATACACATACACATGGAACCATCCTTCTTCGTTACAAACAAGACTGGAGCACCCCAAGGTGACACACTGGCCTAATGAAGCCCTTATCAAGAAACTCTTGCAACTACTCATTTGACTCCTTCAACTTTGCTGGGGCCATATGATATGGTGGAATAGAAATGGGATGAGTTCTTGTTAACAAATCAATACCATAATCGATATCCCATATTCCCGGAAGATCTGTCAGAAATACATCTGAATAATCCTTTACTACCAGAACTAACTCCACGGTAGGCAACACTAACATCTCTCATGAAGGCTAGATATGCCTCACACCCCTTCCTAACCATCTGTTGTGACTTAAGGAAAGATACCACCTTGCTAGGAAGATAATCCAAGGTACCCCTCCACTCCAACCACGGCAAACCTGGCATAGCCTGCATCATCGTCTTGCATGATAATCAACAATAGCATGATAGTGAGACAACTAGTTCATGCCCAAAATAACATAAAAAATTACCATGCTGAGCAACAATAGGTTGGCTCTGGTCTCAAAATCACCAAGAACAACTAAACACAACCGATACACATGGTCAACAATAATGGAATTTCCCAAATATGAAGCAAAATAAGATAATACATAGGAATAAATAGAGCCTAGATCAAAGAGTACTTATGCATATCTATGACAAACCGAAACAGTACTTGTGATAACTGAGTCTGGCGCAACCACCTCCGTCCTAGCAGTAAGAGCATAATATCTGGTCTGGCCTACCCCTCTAAGGCGACCTTTACTTGCCCGACCTCCACTTCCAGCTGGTTGTGTAAGTGGAGTGGCAACTTGTGCGATAACTATGTCCTGAGAAGCTTGAGGGCCCTATGGAATATGTGGGGCCTGAGTAGCCTCTGGAGGTGCACCCTTCCTGAGTTTGGGGCAGTCCCTCACCATATGACGAGTCTCACCACACTCAGAATGAGCTCTCAGAGGATGTGGCTGCTAAGACTGACTCGGGCCTGATATATTGGAGTGATCACTGAAAGTACCCCGTGTAGGAGGTGCACTAGACAGTAGCAGTGCATAATAGGCGACCTGATGCCTGAGAGTAGCCGGAATAACGCTGGAAGTTGGAAGTGCTGAATGAATAGGACGGATCATATATCCTATACCATGACGAGCTACAGTTAGGGCACGAACACCAATATATGTGCCAGAATCTCGAGTCCTCTCGGCATCCCTCTCACCTCTCTCCCGAGCCCACATACCCTCCAATCTCCTAGCGATCTCTACTTCCTGCTGGTAAGGGATGTCCATCTCCAACTCTCGAACCATGTAGAATTCGATACTAGGGTTAAGCCCCTCAATAAATTGACAAACTCGATCTTGGACCGTAGCAACCAAGGTTGGTGCATGCCTAGACAAATACTGAACAGGAATGCATACCCCGATACGTCATATCACCCTGAAGTAACTGCTCAAACTCTGCGTGTTATGCATCCCTAACACTCTGGGGAACAAACTCCCTCATATTCCTAAGCATTTGCAATAACACCCAATCCAAACAAATAATAATAATTTTGTAAAATTTGATTTTTGAAATCAATGATTCTAAGTTTTTAATGGTTGATTGATCTCATCCAAGTCACACCTCTATTCGAGATTATGAAACGGTTGATGCAACAGTAATACCCAACTAAGAGTCGGGGTCGAATTCCACGGGGAGCTATAAGAACGGAATAAAGTAGTATATATTTGGACTAAGCACGGGAAGTATCTAGATTGCAATTCCACAAATATGGTTGGTTTTTACTTCAAAAATTATGCTAAAGATTGCAATTCTAAAAATATGAAACTAGGAAATATTATTTTTGGTTGTTTTTCAAAAATTGTAAAAGGCCTAGCGCTATGACCTTCACCTAGGTGTTTGCCTAACAGGTTGTATAATTTAAAGTTTATTTTGTTGATCGGGTGTATTATAGTTATCAACACTTAATTACCCACTCAATACCTCTCGGTAAGAGAGTGATATTCCCAATTTGGTATGAACTAATATTTGCAGCCATTAATTATACAATAAAAAGCAAAAACCAGGCTAAATAACAAACATCTAACCATAAACAAGCCATAAATTAAACATCCATTAGGTTTCAAACTAGGTTTGGGTCACAATCCTAGTTAAAAATCTAGCTACTCATAATGGGTATAGAAGAAAACAAGGAAGAAAAGATGATAAAATTCATATTCAAAGATTAAAAGATGAAAATCCAATGTCAAATCACTAAAGTGAGCTAAAGTTGCCTAAAGCAGTAAGGGAAAACGGCTACAGGAGTTTCAAACATCAAAACTTGACCTAATTTTGTGAAACTACTCTATTTATACAAAGCTGGAAATTTCGGACAAAATTGTTGTTTTAGAGGTTTTGCCGCCGCATAATTCCAAGTGCGATCCGCATATTTTCTTCAATCTTGCAGGAGTAAGATCTACAGCCACACAATTTTGAAATACGGCTGCATGTCTCAAGTTCTGTAGTCCGCACAAATCTGAGTGCACTCGCACAGAGCCCTTACGTGGACCGCACAATTCTAAGTGCGGCCGCGTGGCTGACTTCTGCGGCCGCACAATAAATATGCCGCCTACATTTCTTTTAGGTTTTAAATGGTGACTCTCTGAAATTTAGATCTGATGTAGCTTCTACGGTCGCAAAATAATTGTGCGGTCCACACATTGCTTTTGGACTCTGACAAACTTCCCTCACATTCTGCGGCCGCAGATGGAATTCTATGGTCCGTAGTTGGGCCTTTGTGCTTGATTTTTATCCTTGAGTTCATATCACTCTTTTTTGAGTTAGATTTCATCTTTGTGGCTCATTTTTCAACACTCCTGCAATTAATCATATTTCATCAATTTTTGGGAATACAATTAAACACTTTTGGACTAAAACGAAAGTAAAATGGCATTAATAAGTAGTCAAAATCCTCACTTATCAACTTCCCCAAACTTAAACTTTTGCTTGTCCTCAAGAAATTAAAGTAATTCCCACATCCACAAGTTAAGAGCTATTCCAGCTAATCTAAGGTGCATCAATTCACATATCAATTGGGACCAACCATTACCCACAACACTTATGAGTTATCAACAAGACAATGATTTGAAGTTTTAAGCACAAATAGTTCTGATGTGACACTTGAGCATCGACATTTGACTTTATTCATCATGGAAGCTCGCTCTTTCATGTAGGTCATTGTGGTTCCCAAACTCCTCCTCTTATACTCTCCGTTAGCATATCTCACTTAAGAATGTAGCACTCAATTCAAGGATTTGTGAAAAGTTCGCTCATCTCACTCAAAAGAATGTCACAAGTATAGCTCTAAGTACCATATTCTTTCCCCTCATGTAAATCACAACTAATGCAAGTTCACTCGGCTTGAAATCACATAGGCCTTTTTGGAATAGTAATGAAGGCTTTTGGACTAAGGTAGGAACTGTTGGAATAGAACGGGTTCATCTTTCCTTAAGCACTCCATTTTCTCTTTTTGGCTCATATTTTTCCGACACTTTGAGTCATTTCCTTTTTCCTTAGGGGAACTAGAGAGACTTAACATCACTCTTTCTTGGTCATGATGTTCATTTTCTCCTTCTTTGTTTTCTCGATGCTTTGCACCATTGCTTTTCTTTGAATCCCTTCATCTATTCACTTTCTTTTTGCAATTTTTTTTCTTCTTTCTTTCTTTTTCTTTCTTTTTTTCATTTCTTTTCTCTTTTTGTGCCTTGATACCACTTTCAAACTCCTCGTCTCTCCCCCAAACTTATGTTTTAGCCAATTGTTTCTCTAGAGTTTTAAGGAAAGCTCGGGGTGCCAAGAGAGGGTCACTACCAAATGGGTAAAGGCTTGTAACGTGGTTATCAAATGAGAAAGGTCTTAGGCCCAAATGTGTTGACTAGAGAGAGCAACATTGGTGGGACATGGAAAAATTCAAGTGGGTCACGGAGAGCCTACAATCACTTCTCAAGCCAAGCAAAACTTAGAATTTCGCCTAAAAACACATTCGGGGAAAGTTCTAGAACATTCGCACGAGTACCTGGATTTGCAACAAAATATCTCACTTCTCACACAACTGGATTGTTAAACAGGATAGAGTCGAGGGCCAACAACAACCACATTCAAGATTTAAAATCACTAATGATTCGACTAAACCACTTGATGATTGCTTAAGTCAACACAAGAGTCAAAAGGTCACTGACTAGAGCTATTTCTTTCCAAGAGCTTGTTTTAATCATTAGCCAGTAGTTAAGTGTGTTGGTACCAAGTGAAGCATGCTTGAATCTTATAGTTTTACTCAATTTGGCCCTCTTATTCATCATTACGACTACTCTTACTAAAATACCAAAAGCGGACTCAATCCCTTAAGAAAGTTGTCACACCATCCATCGTTGGGAAGAGTCACCCGGTTCACACAAAAATCACCTTTGGGAAGAACCGTTGCATTAAGAAAACTAAAGTTTATTGATCACTTAAATATGAAAAGAAGCTACTAAATTAAAAAGAAGCTATTAAAGTAAATAAGAAGCTATTAAAGCAAATAAGAAGCTAATAGACTAATAATTGACTACTAAGAATACAAAATAAAGAAGCAATAAAATAAACTACTGAAAGCATAAATGAATATACAAGATGAGAGAGGAAGAAAGAAAATATATACATCAATATAGAGAGAAGGATAGAGAAGAATATGTATATAAATAAAAAGGAAAATAAAATGTTATCAGTTATTACATACCAATGTCACATGTCATCAACTGAAATAAACTCCACCTTCCCAAATAAGAATAAGTATTGTCCCTATACGACGACCCAGCCCATCGTCACATGAATTACCGCCCCGTTTTCTCCATTTTATGCTTCCTTATGTTTCATTATAGGATTCTTGGGCGAATGAGTCGATTTGGATTGGTTTTAGATGGAAATGAGACACTTAGTCTCTTAAAGGAAGGATTGTTTTGGAAAAGTCAATTGGATGTTGACTATTGAGTTAGAGGGTTCGGATGTGATTTCCAGTGATTCGGTTAGCTTCGAGGGATGATTTGTGACTTAGGAGTGTGATCGGAATTAATTTTGGGAGGTCCGGTGTAGAATTAGTCTTGAATTGGCGAAGTTAGTATTTTGGCGAATTTCGGTTGATAGGTGACATTTTGATCCGAGGGTCGGATTGGGATTCCGAAAGTTTTTGTAGCTTCTTTAGGTGATTTTGGATGTGCGTGCAAAATTTTAGATCATTCAGAGGTGTTTTGGTCGGGTTTTTGATCAAATGCGTAATTCAGAAGTTTTGGAAGAACTTAGGCTTGAATCCGATGTAATTTGAGGGTTTTAGTGTTATTTGTGGTGTTTCGATGATTTGATCAAGTTTGAATGATGTTTTAGGATGGGTTGGCACTTTTGCTTGAGGTACCGGGGGCCTCGGGGTGATTTCGGATGGCCATCGGGATGATTTTTGGACTTGGTAAAATTCTGATGTTGCTGGTATCTGGTGTTTCCGCATATGCGGAAGAAGGGCCGCATATGCAGTTCCGTAGATGCGAGAGGTAGGTTCAAAGGTGCGAGTTCTTGGAAGGTTGGCTGTTTCCGCAGGTGCGGGCTTGGGGTCGCATCTGCGATGCCGCATATGCGGTAGATGAGTCGCAGAAGCGAAAGGTGAGACCATGGTGTTTCCGCATAAGCGGACAAGTATCCGCATAAGTGGATTCAGCAAATGTGGATAGAAGACCGCAGAAGCGGTTGTTGGCTTAATGAAGATCCGCAGAAGCAGAGGTATAACCGCAGAAGCGGTAGCCGCAAATGCGGCAAAGGAATCGCAGATGCGAAAATCACTGTTCAGAGAAGGGTTTTAAAGCTCATTTTGTTCCGCGAGCTTAAGTTCATTTCCACCATTTTTGATCGACCTTGAGAGCTCTTGGACAGAAATTGAGGGGGATTTCGACTAGGTGTGATTGGAGGTGAGTTATTTGGCCTAAATACATGATTTAATGGTAGAATTAACATGGAAATTTGTGATAATTCATTAAAAGAGGGTAAAGTTAGGGCTTGGAAATTTGGTATTTCAAAATGAAATTTGAGGGGTCAAATGGACTCTGATTTTGGTAATTTTGATATGTATAGACTCGTGGCGAGATAAGAAATCCGGTGATGTTAATTTTTTGATTTTTCGAGAAGTGGTCCCAGGGCTCGGGTTTTGCAAATTTTGTGATTTTCGATATTTTTCGAGTCTTTTTGATTGGGTTATGTTCCCTTAGCCTATTGTGATGTATTCGTTGTGATTTTGATCAGATTCGATGCGCGAGGAGGTCGATTTGCGAGGCAAGGGCATAGCGAACTAGGATTTTGGCCGGCTTGAGGTGAGTAATGATAGTAAATGATATCCTGAGGGTTTGAAACCCCGAATTTGCACAACGTAGTGCTATATTGAGGTGAAATAAGCGCTTAATGGCGACCGCAGGGTTTTTTACTACCAGGGATTGTGACTCGGTCCGTCCTGTTTGATATTTTACCACGTATTTGACTAAGTTGATTTGATTATCATCGTGATTTTGGGCTTATTGCCATGTTTTGGGCTTAATGCTGATTATTTGAATCCTTCGGGGATTGTTATCACTATTTCCTCACTATTTTGACACGTTATTTGAACTCAGTCCTAATGATTATACTGTTTTGCAAACTCAGCCGTTTTAATTAAATTTTGAGACTTTACTAATATTTCACTGTTGTCTGGGCTGAGAACTATTATTTTATTGATGCCCGAAGGGCTTATGATATTTTCTGGACTGAGTGAGGCTTTCAGGCCTTGAGCATGATGTGAGGAGGCTTTCAGGCCTTGAGTGTATTGTGAGGAGGCTTTCAAGCCTCGAGTGTGATGTGAGAAGGCTATCAGGCCTTGTTTTATATGCCACGAGATGGCTTGATATTGCGCCTTGGGCAGTAAGGGGCCCCTCCCGGAGTCTGTACACCCCCAGTAAGCGCGGGTACCCATGTGATGTGATATTGTGCCCGAGGGGCTGATACTATTCTGAGTGATGTGATACTGAGCCCGAGGGGTTGATACTATTCTGAGTGATGTGATATTGAGCCCGAGGGGCTGATACTGTTCTGAGCGATTGATACTGGGCCCGAAGGGTAGATTTCTACTCACTATTTACTTGTTGTTTTGCCTGATTTACCGGATTTATTTAGAAAGGGGGATTTCATTTTATCCTGTAATGTTCTACTGTTTTACTGCTTTTACCGCCTGATATAGAATTTTTTTGTGTAGTTATGTGATTTCTTATCTTCGATTATTATTTATTATTATTACTCACTGGGTCGGAGTACTCACATTACTCCCTGCACCATGTGTACAGATACATGCATTACAGAGTCTACCCCTGAGCACTGATTCTTCCTAGATCAGGAGGCTAGTCGGAGCGACGAGGTAGCTGTTGACGTCCGCAACCCTTATCTCTCCTATTTCATATCTTTGAGTTTCCTTCAGACCATTGTATCAGACTTTACATTTTGTAGACTTATTTTAAACTCTGTAGTAGCTCATGACTTGTGACACCCCGATTTGGTATCATATGTTGGTATTGTTATTTCTGTGTTTTATAGCTGTTTACACTTATTCCGAATTTGCTAAAAGCTTAAAAATTTCTAAAAGAGGTATTCGCGTTGTTCTGGATGGCCTTGTCTTCACGAGAGGCGCCATCACGATCGGGGTTGGGAATAGGACCGTGACAACTTGGTATCAGAGCCTAGGTGACTTGTGACACCCCGATTTGGGTTGTGTCGGGTTGGTATCGTATGTTGGTATTGTTATTTCCGCGTTTTGCAAATGTTTACACTTGTTCCGGATTTGCTAAAAGAGGTATTCGTGTTGTTCTGGTGGCCTTGTCTTCACGAGAAGCGCCATCACGATCGGGGTTGGGAATTGGGTCGTGACACCCTAATCCTTAACAAAATAAAAATCAAGGAAGGGAAATAGTAGAGAAGACTCCCTATTTGGTCTCCGTGTCCATAGCATCATCACCACCCCCAGGATCCTTTAATTGTATCTCATCCTCCTCTGCTCAGGGAGTAGTTGGGTTGGTGAACATCTGTAGCACTGCCTCAGCAGTGTGGGCAGCACGGTCTGGCTCCTCTGACTGGCCAACTGGTGCCTATGGTGCTGCTGGGTCTGCTGCTGCTGTTGGAGTTGTCTCCATCAGCAAGTCGAATGGAAGATCCCCAGCTACTACTATCTTGGTCACCTCCTGTCTCAACTAGTCAAATGACTTATTCGAAACTTCAGATTTCCTTATCTTTTTCACCTGCTTCCCAAGCTCCTCAATTGTTGTTCCATGTGCCACCAAGGTATCCATGATAGTCTTCTGGTTATCCAGAATCTGCTTCAAAGTATCCTCCACTATGGGAGAATTTTGAGGTGCTGGGGTAGAGGACTGTGCTGCTACAGCACTGGATAGGTCAGACATCTTTGCAGTATCTATCTGCATCCAGTTGTTGAGACTCGCTAGTGTCTGGGAGACTCGCAACACCAAAAGTGGATAAGTAGAAAATGAAGGCACTGATGCTGATGGTCCAGAAGATGGAGGTGGAGGTATGGTAGTTGTACTGTTAGAAGGCCCGGGTGATGTGAAAAGTATGGCTGCTGAATTTGTAACTACCACCGAAGGCTCATCAGACTGGCCAACAATAGTAGTTGGATGACCCTTGTTCTTAGGGTTCCTCGGGCCGTTTAAAAATTGCCATGTGAAGGGCTTCTTCGCCTGAACCTTTGTATCAAAAGCCTTTGACTCCACTCTCGCATCCATAAGATACTTTGTGATAGTGTTTCGATGTGGGTAGGAGCTCTCACCCTGCTTACCGACCAGAGACATATTGACCGATATGATGACACCCACATTGATTGGGTTCCCGGCCATGATGGAGGCAACTAAGACTGCCCGAGAGACTAGGAGATTGTTCTCATTCCGACTTGGATCTATTCGGCTACACACAAATGTTTGCAAGCCCTTATCTTCAAAGTTGAGGGTGTTCCGCTGAATAGGAACCCCTACTGTGATCCATGGTGATGGTGGTCCTGGAGCTGCCAATATCTCCGCTAACCATAGGCGAGCTGCATCACCTAATGCAAAATTTTCTAAGTATTGTACCGGCTCCACATCCCCAAGCCTAAAATAAGTATTCAGTGAGGTTTGATCAAATCTGACTTTGTTCCTCACTTTAGTCACCTTAGTCCCCTTCTTGATATGTAATGCTGCATTGTGGGCCGGGCCAGGGCCTAAACGGGCCTAACGGGCCGGGCTTCGCGGTCCCGGGCTTGGTGGGCCTGGGCTCTGGCGGTCCCGGGCCTAGCGGTCCCGGGCTTGGTTGGCCTAGTGGGTGGAATCGGCCCGTGACGGGCCTAAGCCCACTGTGGTCCTGGGCTTAGCGGGCCGAGCTCGTGGGCTTAGCGGGCCTAATGGGATTTTTAATTTTCGGGCTTTTTTTTAATTTTTTTTGTTTAATGCAATTTCTTGTAAACCATATATGTATGTATATATATAAATTGCTCTTATATATGGATATATAAATATATGTGGTATGTATAATATAGAAATATAATTAATAAAGTGTTTGACGAAAAAGTAAAATAACGAAATAATTGTAAAACTAAATTCGCATGCTTAATAAATTAATAACAAAGTACAACATGAAGCATAATACCTTCAAGAAAACAAATACAAAAACGAAAGCGCGGGGGTGGAATACCCTCAACACAATACTTGATATGCCTCCTTAAACTGCCTGTGCCGGACCCTGACGAAAATTTAAAACTTTACCACAATTCTTGCACTTTAATACTAAGCCTTTTTCATTTTCTTCTAGCACTTCATAATGTTGCATAACAAATAAGCGCACTCTTTCCGGAAGAGGCATGATTTAACTTGAAAATTGAGATTGAGAGTTGAGACTTTAAGTCTTGAAAAGTGGAGAGTGAGAGATTGAGAGAAATTTAGTTTGTGAAATGAGTTTTGAGTATTGAAATGAAGAAGAG